>JAJEJO010052929.1:28024-73038 GCA_020662805.1 Glaucomys volans
TTTTTTTTTTTTTTTTTTTTTTTTTTTTGAGGTACTGGACTTAACCCAGGGCCCCTGTACCACTGAGCTACATCCCCAATCCTTTGTATTTTTTATTTTGAGACAGGGTCTCACCAAGCTGCCCAGGTTGCCCTTGACCATGTGATCCTCCTGCCTCAGCCTCCCAAGTATCAGATTACCTGGGGGCATCACTGTGCTTGGCTGATCTGGAGGGTTTTTAAATTAATTAATTAATTTATTTATTTATTTATTTATTTTCCTTATGTGGAGGTTTTAAGAGAGCCCTGCTCCTCAGCAAGTTTGAGCCCAGCAGCCATTAAAGGGAAGTCAGCTCTGCCATAATGGAGTGGTTCTCAAGCTTTGGGGTATATCAGAATTACTTTAAGGGCTTGTGGAGACAGATAGCTGCTGGGCATTGTCCCCAGAGTTGCTGATTCCGGGAGAACTGAGTATCTGTGTTTACCAAATCCCCGGATGCTGCTGCTATTATTAGACAGAGGACCCCACTCCGAGAACCCCAGCCTCAGTTCATTCTTAAGGCCACTATTTCCTGATCTTTCCTGACCGGTTTTCCAACCTCCACTTTGCTCTTCCCTTTGTCATTGGCTGCTAGTCAGCTAGCTCCACATCTGTCTTTTGTTCTCTGGGTTTTGTCTTATCTCTAAGCTCTGGGACCTTTCTGGCTCTGCCTTTTCCAGGTCACCCAGGTGGGAGCTGCTTCTCTAGTTGTGGCCTCTCAGGGTCCTAAATTTGGTACCAAAACCCTAAATCATCTTGCAGGGGGTGTTCCAACCAAATCTGACTGAATCCTAACACAGAAACTTCCTGATCAACGTTCCCAAGCCATTTCTCCTGAACCGTTTTCTTCAAACTGGCCAGTTAATATCAGTGCATGTTCGCTTTAGCTCCAGACTTCTTCCTTTGGCATCTGCCACCTCAGATTATCATTGTGGGTACCAGAGATGAGGTGCTGGAATTTATTTTTATTATTCCTTTTCTATCAGTGGCTCTCATGAGCACATCTTGCTAGTATGCTCTGGGGCAGAGGCAAGGAGATAGACAAGCATCTCCCACTTAGTGCACCCAGCAGATCTCCCTGTTCCCTTCTGTTAAATCACTTGAGTGTCTCATCACCCATCTTAACCACTAAATGGAAACATCAAAAACAGCTTCCTTATTCCTAACTTCATTTTTCAAAGCAGTTAAATCTGTCTTTGTCCTTTTAAGTATATTTCTTTCATGTAGTCTAGTCTGGTTTCTAAGATTTCAGCCATCCTAAGTAGGGCCTTTTCCCCCCTCCTTCTTCTTCTTTCTCCCTTAAGTCCTTGTTATTTTCCTATTTGCCATTTTCAAGCTAAGACTGTCTCCAGGGCAACGGTCCTCTGATCCCTGGTGAGTCCTCAGCCCCTGCCCCCTTGGCAAAGGCCCTTCCACTATGTGCAAATTGGATTTTCAGAACTTAATGTTCCAGGTAGAGGCTCATTGTCTTCCCCCCGCCTTTTTGTTGCCTTTGGGTTTATAATTATTTCATTTTTTCAACACCTCAGTCAGAGAAGCTATATTGCCAATTTAATTCTCCCCCTTCACTCTACCTGTTCCTTTCTCTTTCCTTTAAAATACACAGTGATAATCAAGACTTATTGATTGCAATTTCCAGAAGACCCCCAACCAAGAGAGAAAGAAATGGCAGTGTCCTTGGACATCTTGTGGTCACAGATTTCATGTGGATGTCCAGGAATTGGTCTTTCGGTTTATCATTTTGGTTTTTTGGTACCAGGGATTGAACCCAGGGGTGCTTAACCTCTGAGCCACACCCCCAGCCCTTGTTATATTTTATTTAGAGAGAGGGTCTCACTGAGTTGCTTAGGGCCTCACTAAGTTGCTGAGGCTGGGTTTGAACTCGTGATCCTCCTGCCTCAACCTCCCAAGCTGCTGAGATTACAGGTGTGCGCCACTGTGCACAGCTTTGCTTTTTTTTTAAAGCTGAAAATACAATTCAGTTCTTTATTTTATGATATATTTAACTTATAATGTATTTAAATTAATACAATTAATAGACAAAGTAGTAACAGTAGTTGTCTTTAGGTTCAATAAGTACTTTGAATATAAAAATGGTGGTTTGGCAAAACTATACATTAGCAGCTTAATGAGTCAGCCTGTTTTTGAATGGAGTCCTCCTGGGGCGATTTTCATATCATCCTGGAGTGCACAAAGAAAGAGCCCATCCTATCCCTGACTTCCATCCTTCAGAATGATATGGTCTATAATAGAGATTTTGTGTGTGTGTGTGACCTGTGTAATAAAGAAGAAAAAAAAAAAAAAAAAAAGAAAAGAAAGAAAAGAAAAGGCCAGGTGCCAGCTAATGGACTTTTTTCTTCTGGGGAAGGACTACCACTTTCCATTTTGTCTTTCTTACTCTTTTTGCTCTTAAGACTTTTTTTTATGACCCTTTGTGGAGTTCCCATATTTTATTAAACCTGTGAATTCAAAGCCTCTAAGGCTCCATCTCTCTCTTCCACCAATTCCGAAGCTAAGAGCCAGCTCACTAGAGCTTGTTGTTTTGAGATGAACTTTCTCTGACCCCAGAATTGAATCTGCCTCTCCAAGAACACTAGATTCCTACTCCTACCAAGAGACGTTTGTCCAGACCCTAAGCCAGGGCAGGATCCCATGCTTTCCACATGAGATGTCACCTAGGAATGCAGCTGCTCTGAGGGTTTGTGTGAGCAGCCCCCAAACCTCAGTCCCTCATGCATATGCTTATGTTGGTTCTGCCAACCCCACCAGATGTTAGCCATGTCCTCAGAATCCCAAACCTTCTCTTCTGAATCCTTGCCTGGCTTCCTCTTCTGGCAAAGTGTCTGGACACTGTTAAAAAAACAAAAAAATCCAAGAACATATCTGATCCCCAGTCCTTATTCCTTAAAGAGGTACTTCTCAAATGTTTCCCCAAAGTCTTCCTAATGACAATAGAGAAACCTCCTGAATTTACATGAAGGGGAGAGTGAAAGACAATCTGAAGGGGTTACTGAAAGAAAGAAACACATACTTGATCTTAGAATTCATGCAATGTTTGCATTAGTCTTCATAATAGATTCCTGTTTGTGTTAATATAGCCCCAGGGCATCCCTTCATGTAATCTGACCCATTCTCAGAGAATTTTATTCATCTATAGCTAACTTCCTGTGTCATTTTCCTCAAGGGGCTGACTCTATTAATGCCCTCCACTTCTTTCTACAAATTATCTTCCATTTGGGTAAAAAAAGAGTTCCCCTTGGATGGCATCTTCTCCAATCCACTTCAGAGAACATTGGTACGTGGACTGAAGAGTGGATCCCTCCCCATTAATGTTTTGCTGTCAAAAGATTACCAAAGGATATTGCCTTGGGCTCTGTTATTCCAAAGATTAAAAAAATAATAATAATATTCTTACTGTAGTCCCAGCAACTCAGGAGGCTGAGGCAGGAGGATCGTGAGTTCAAAGCCAGCCTCAGCATCTTAGCGAGGCCCTAAGCAACTCAGTGAGACTCTGTCTCTAGTAAAATATGAAAAAGGGCTGGGAAATGTGGCTAGGTGGTTAAATGCCCTGGGTTCAATCCCTGGTACCAAAATAGCAGTAGTAGTAGTAGTAATAATAATAATAATAATAATAATAATAATAATAATAATGATGTTCTTTTTTCTGATTCCCAAAGTAGTAGATTAGAATAGTTACCTGCCGCCTCTGTTTGCCAAGCTGCCTACTCTGGTATCAGACCCTCCTTTTACTTTCCCCCCTCCTCTCCTTTTAGGAACCACTCCTCAGTGTGGGGGCTGATTCAGCCCTGTTCCTGCTCAGCTCCATGGATGGTCCTGTGACTTAGGCCTGGCCATGAGTCTAGCGCTCAGAGAAGGAAGGGCATGTGTCTAAGGTGGGCCATCAAGCGTTGGTCCAGGACTCACTGTGTGTTTGCCTGTGGGGTTTCCAAGCTTGTTGGCTGCTCTGTCATTGTCACAGGGGGACAGAGGCAGCTGGAGAATGGAGACTGACCAGAGGGAAGAGCTGCCAATAGATGGGGAAAGACTTTTTTGCAACAAAATCCAAGAGTCCCCAGACTCTTCAGGCACATGAAGCAATAAACTCCTCCTTTTCTTAAGTTAGTTCAAGTTAGATTTCTGTCATTAGCAACCAAAAGAATCCTGACCAATCCAGAAGTCTCTTTGAACACAGATTAAACACTGTAGAAATACATAATAAAGTGAAACAAAGTGTTTTTAAAAATATTTTTATGGTCTGGTTAAGAAATCTTTGCCTAGCCAAAGCCCAAGAAGAGTTTTCATCTGTAACTACAATAGTTACAGTTCTTTTTTTAAAAAAATGTTTTTAGTTGTAGATGAGCACAATACCTTTATTTTATTTATTTTAGTTTTAAAAAAATTTTTTTATTTTATTTCTTTGTAGGTGTAGATGCACAGCATGCCTTTGTTTGGTTTATTTCTATGTGGTGCTAAGGATCGAACCCAGTGCCTCACACATGCCAGAGAAGCGCTCTGCCACTGAGCTACAGCCCCAGCCCTATTTTAGTTTTTTATGTGGTGCTGAAGATCGAACCCAGCGCCTTATGTGTGCTAGGCAATTGCTCTACCATTGAGCCACCACCCTTATCCAGTTACAGTTCTATTAATATTTAGGCATGGGATCCATTTTGAATATATTTTTAATATTGCCTGTGATTCATCTTGAATTAAATTTTGTAATTTAAGGTTTTTTTTTTCATTTGTGTGTGTGTTTTGCATATGTATATTCAATTGTTACATTTTTCAAAAGTATTCTCCATTTATTACTGAATGGCCCTGGCAACTTTGTTGAAAATCAAATGACCATACATATGTGGGGCTGTTTCTATGCTCTTTATTCTGTGACATTGTCCTACCTGACTATTTTCATATCAACATCACTTTTTTCTGATTACTATAGCTTTATAGTCTAGAAATAAGATAATGTACATTTTTAAACTTTGTTCTTTGTTCTAGAATAGCCAAAAATTGTTTTGGCTATTCTACATCCTTTGACTTTCACATAGAATTTAGAATCCGCTTGTTGTTTCTACAAAAATCCTCAGAATTTTATGGTGATCATGTTGAATCTACAGATCAGTTTGGTGAGAAGTGGCATTTGAACAATGTCAAGTCTTCCAATGTGTGGACATGGCATGACTTCACTCATTTAGATCTTCCTTGGTTTTTCTCAGCAATGTTTTCAGACTCCAGTGATATTTTATTTAATTTATTCACAGTATTTCATATTTTTAGATGTAAATGGTATTATTTAAAATTCAGTTTTCAATTGTTCATTGTTGGTAAACAGATATACAACTAATTTTGTTTAATCTTGTGTTCTATAGTCTTATCAAATTCACTTACTGGCTTTGGTAGTTTTTGCATAGGACTTTCAGCATGCACGATCATGTTGTACGTAATAGAGACAGTTTTAGTTCTTTCTTTCCAATAGGCATAATTTTATTTCTTTTTCTTACATTATTTCATTGTTTAGGGCCTCCCATACAATGCTAAATGGAAATAGGATGAGTGGATGTCATTACCTTGTTTGCTACATTAGGGAAAAGGCACTGAGAATATTCTTCACTGTAGGGTTTTCATAGTTGATGTCCCTTCCAACATTGAAAAAGATCCCTTCTATTTGTAGTTGGCTGAGAGTTGTTTAAAAATGGAGTTTGGGTTTTGCCAAATGCTTTCCTGAATATATTGAGGTGCTTTTCCTTCTGCAGTCTGTTAACGTGGTGAACTGCATTAATTGGTTTCTGAATATTAAAACAATTTTGACATTCCTGAGATAAATCCCATTTAGTGATGATTTATTATCCATTTTATATATTGCTAGATTCAATTTGCCAAAAAAATTGTTAAGGATTTCTGAATTTATGTTTATGAGGATATTGGCATATAGTTTTCCTGTAATGCCTTTGTCTGTTTTTTGTAACTAAATAATGATGGCCTTATAAATGTGTTGGGAAGTATCTCCTTCTCTTCTGTTTCTAGGAGATGTTGGGATCATTTTTTCCTGAAATGTTTGGTTGAATTTACCAATGAAGTCTTTGAGGCTTGGGATTTTCTTTATGGGAATGTTTTTGACCATGAGTTCAATTTATTGGGCAGATATAAGGATATTCAGTTTGTCTCTTTCTTCTTGTCTCATTAGTTTGTATTTTTCAAGGAATTTGTTTATTTCATTGAAGTGATTAGATTTATTGGTGTAAAGTTGTCCATAACATTTCCTTTTCATCTTTTAGATGTTTGAGGATCTGCAGCATTCTCTATTTATTTATTGAATTTTAGTGCTGGGATCAGATCTGGGACTTCATGCATGCTAGGGATGTGCCCTACCACTGAGCTATACCTCCAGTCCCTCTTTTCTTCTTGATGTTGGAATTTTCTCTTATTTTTATTTCCCTGATTCGTCCAACCAGTTTTATTAATTTTATTGATTTTTTAAAGGAATTAGCTTTTATTTTCATTGATGTTTATATATTGAGTTTCTATTTTCTGTTTCTATTGCTGTTTCACCACTTCTGCTCATTATTTCCTTCCTTCTATTTACTTTGCAATTACTTTGCTCAAGTTATCATTGTTGATTTGCCTATTTTTCTCTAAGTTCCAAAAATTTTTGCTTCAGTTATTCTGAAAGTCTATTGTTTCCTTTTCTCTTCCTGGTAAATGGGCCCCCCCCCCTTTTTTTTTTGTGGTGCTGGGGATCAAACTCAGGGCCTGGTGCTTGCGAGGCAAGCACTCTATCAACTGAGCTATATCCCCAGTGTGGTCCCATTTTTTATTATGAAGTCTTTCTTTATCTAGGATAATATTCCTCATTCTGAAAAATTTTAAATGTTGATTATGCAACTCTGCTCTTTAACATTATCTTGGTATATGTCTTTTATTTTTTAATAAAATATTATTGAGATATAAATTATATGTATTTCACCTACTAAAATATAAAATTCAATGGTTTTTGGTATATTCACAGAGTTTTGTAATTATCACCACCATCAATCAATTTAGAGTATTTTCATCAGCTCCATAAAACCCCTGTACCCAATCACTCCCTTCTCCCTCTCCTTCAGCTCCAGGCAACCACTAATGTTTCTGTCCCTATAGATTTGCATCCTGCAGACTAAGCACCGTTTCAGTTGCCCTAGAAATGGAATCATACAAAGTATGCTCTTTTGTGACTGACTTCTTTCACTTAGCATATTTTCAACAGGCATCCATATGATAGTGTCCATCAGTCCTTCATTCCCTTTGATCGCTGTGTAATATTTCATTCTTCAGATATTCCACAGTTTATTTATCCATTTATCAGTTCATGAACATTTGGGAAGCTTATGTGAACTCAGTGGACTTGCCTTGAAGAACTTGAACATTCCTGAGAAACAGCGTTGTGGGACAGAGATAGAGGAAATGGGGGTGGAGTGGGTGATAGATGGGAACTAATTCTTCTATGGTCATAGTTCTCTGGTCTCCCCACCCTTTTTTCTGTTTCTGAGAAATGAAACAGCCAGAGATAAGTAAATCCTGGGTCTGGCTTTCTTCATGTTCCAACCCTCCCTGTTTGGTGCCATGTTGAATTCCCCGCTGTTCAGACCACCGAGGAGAAAGTCTCTGACATACCAACCTCCATTTGGTGAAATCTTTTCAAATAAATAATCTCATTCAACTGAAGAATTTCCAGTGGATGAAATGCATAGTATGGCCTCCAGGATTCTCATGTCTTTTAGCTGCTGTCCCCAAACAAGAGAATGTTGTTTCATTTGGAAGTGTTCCTTGTTTTAATTTAAAGGTAAGGTAAATCTTTACTTTTCAGACTGCAGGTTTTTTTTTTTTTTTTTTTTCCCCTTCATTATCTTGAAGTTAACTGTGGAACCACTGGTTCTTTGTTCCAGACAACATGAGCAGACCTTGACTCAGGGTAATTCTCCTTTGATTTCCACAGAACCTTTGGTGCTGCAGGGCCCACTTCCTATACAGCTGGTGCCCACACAGTTAAGAGGGAGGAATTAACTCTCAGGTAAGAGTACTCCTGAGAGAGTAATCTCAGGGATTACCTGGACTAGAGTGGGCCTCCCACAGTGCAGGAGAGACCTACCCAATGACCCAGGTGATAAACCACAGGCTATAATTTCCAGAGGGGAGAAAGAGGGGACAGGGAGCCCAGACATTCTTTTAATTATAGCAGCGGAGAATTTTAAAGGTTTCAAATGTAGTGTTCACAATTTGTCCTTGCTTCTCTGGCTTGTTCAGATGCTCTTGGCTCCTCATCTGGGCTACAGCAATAGCTTCCAAACCAGCACCTTTTCTTTCAGGATCCTTATTCTCCTCCAGTCCCCAATCTCCTTGCAAAGATGGCAGTCTCCCACCTCACACTTCCTTAAGGTACAAAAGTCATGTTTGCTTACAGAATAGAAATGGAAAGTAAAGACTAAGCACCCTTTCAGTTTCCTTCACACCTTCATTTCTCCCCTGTGTATATAGGGACAAAATAAGAACTGAGGGAAGAAGGGGGTGCATGATAATAGGGAGGAATAGGGAATGTATGGTGGCTCCTCCTTAAGGTATTCAAATTTAAATCTAAAACCTACCAATCTATCAAACAAATCTTCCTGCAGATCACATTTATCCCTGGACTCTCAATTTTCCACTCCTGGGTCTTTCCAGGCATTTCAAGTATCTAACATAGATATTATAAATATAGATATTTAGATACACGATACATACATGTTTTTTACAAGTAGGATTGTAATACACACACAGTTTTGAACTTAGCTTTTTCATGTAATATTGACAAGCGTGCTCTATCAGATCACTTCGTATCAAGTACTGGATCATAAATTGTACCCTATAGATGGACATTAAGTTTGTTTCCAGTTTAGAAAAAAAATCCAAATAATGCAGCATTGTTCATCCTTGGACACATGTCAGGGAGTATGCACATGGGATAATTTGCAAAGTGGGATTGCTGGGTCAATTTTGATGACCACTGCCAAAACACCCTCCAAAAAAGTTGTATCTATTGAATTCTACCAACAGTGTTCCTCTGTTTAATTTTGAACTTTTTTCCCCTTATGTGTCTCATTAGTTATTCCCATCAGAATAACTGCCCTCTTTTCCCTGGGCCAGAGTGAATTACCCACAGTAAGTTTCTTTACTCTGTTTATTGAAGAACTGCAGGAACATAAATATGTTTTGCCTACATAAAGTTAATGGCCTGTGGTAAAGAATGTAGACTTTTAAGCAGCCTTCCATGTCGTTTGGCTGGGGAAACACTGGATTAGTGTGCTAGACACCTGGCATGGGTTTGAAGGGAAGAGGTGGGCCTTCTTGGGCTGTGCTCGCCAAGTTGGACCACAGCCTCCAGGGCCTACCCCTTTCCTCTTGCTTAATGTACACATCACCATGTCTGTGCTCAACAGTTTCTCCATTCTAGAGGGGTACTGGAGCCAGGGGGATGGGAATGTACCTTCCCTTCATGGCGTCCTGATTATCCCATTTAGAATACTGGGTGGGGTTGAAGCTTCCTTTGGGTATTGAACTACACCACCATAAGCTTATGTGACCTCTTTCATCTCTCATATCATCTTGATGGAAGTCTTTCTCCCTAATCCAGTGGCCAAGCTTCCTGCCTGTGACAGGCACAAAGGAATGCTTGGAATGGTGTGAGCATTTTAAACATGATGGGTTCTAAGAACTAGAGCCTCCTGTAGTAAAATATTTTGCTAACAAATATTTTTGCAAAAGCTAGGTAGTATTTCTCTGGTTCTAGCAACTTGCTCATTCTTCAATCATGGGATCTCTGGGTACCGTCTTGTTTCCCTGCCATTCTTCTGATTCCCTGGCAGATCCTCATCTCTTTGAAATTCCCTCAGAATTTCCATCCTAGATGCATTATATCGCTTATCACATTGCTTGTTATCAGCTATATGTTTATCTTTACACTGGATTGGGAACTAGTTGAAGTTCTTAACCATACCAGTCATAATGATAATATAGTGTTTCCTCTGTGCTGGGTGCTCGACTGAGTGTTTTGCATATGTTAACTCATGTAGATTTCACATATCCTTTGCAGTATCTTTATATCTCCATCTCTGGCAACTTCTTGAACAATCTATATCAATTTTCCATTTAGATCCCTCTCCTCCCACTCATCCAGAAACTTTTACTAAAAAAAGTATTTGTTGGGTTGGGGCTATAGCTCAGTTGGTAGAGTGCTTGCCTTGCATGCACGAAGTCCTGGGTTCAAACCCCAGCACCACACACACAAGCAAAAAAGTCTTTGTTTATAAACATCAGTCCCTTAGCAAACATGACATTTATATAATATGAATAATAAAAGGATTGTCTTTTCATTTAGGCTGACATCAAGAATACATATTTGGCTTTATATGCCATTAGTTTGAATTAGAGCACTTTATTTCCCTCTACTAGACTAAAATAGCTTTGTGCTTTCCTCTTAAAAGATAAATTAATTCTGTAAGCATTTATACTTTCAAGAAATGATCTGATTTTTCAAATGTCACTTTAATTCCACCAAACTTTTCAATGAATGAATAAACATGAGCAGATAGATCTGGATTCAAATCCTGACTCCACAATTTACCAGCCCCGCAACCTTGGCTAAGCTCCTTAATCTGTCAAAACCTCAGCTGTCTTGTTGGCAAAGTTAGTATAATAACAGTTCTTCTTTTGTAGGGTAATCACCAGAAGTAAGTAATATACCCGAGGAGTTTGGCACAGTGTCTGGCATAAAGTGATCAACAAATGTTTGCTGTTCTTCATTCTTCTCATCATGATAAAATGTTGGGTTGAGAAAAGGAACACAGAAATAAATGAAACTGTCTCTGTTCTCAAGGAGATCAGCCATATGGTAGAAGAGACAAGGTAGACCTGCAAACATCACTATAAAACAGCATGAAAGTGCAACTGTGGAGGCATGTCCAAGGGATAGAGTGCACAGGGAAAGAGTATTATTTCTGTAGGGAGGTTTCAGAGAAGGCACATAAGAGAACATTACAACTAAATTGATTTTTGAAGACTGAACAGGAATTTTTTAGGTAGCCAAAGTGGGGAAGGACATTTGGTCAGGGAAAAGGACATACATGAAAATGTGGAGAAAGAAATCTGCATAGTGTTTTGGGAGGCACTGTAATTATTAACATTTGTTCAGATTATGAAGTTTTGGGGGATGGACAAGATAGAAAGAGTGAAAGAGAAGATTCTGGAGGAAGGCAAGGGCCAGATTTGGAAGTGTTTTGCATACCAAGCTAAAAAGGTTGAATTTAGCATCAGTAAAAAGTTTTGAGAGATGTGATCAGGTTTGCATTTTGGAAAAATCACTGCCAGGTGTGTGAATGATGGAACTAGAAAGGTGTCTGGTGGAAAGCCAATCAGGGAGCAATAGTCCAGGTGATAGAAAAGAGGCTTGAAGAGGGCAGATGGCAGTAGGATTGGAGGGCAGCAAGAAGAGTTCAAGAGAGACTTGGGAGGTCAGAAGAAAAGGACCAGGAAGAGGGAAATCACTGACTACCTGAACTCTGGGCCTCATTGCATTATGCCCTGGGTTCTGGCGATCTTGTGTGGGAAACTAGAGTGGATGGTAGTGCCATTGGTCAAGACAGAAAATATAGAAGGAAGCAAAGAATCTGGAGACAGTTTGTGATGTGACAAAGAGGGGGTGGAGAAAGGGTGGTGAATTTAACCTAGTCATTGTTGAGTATGAAAGTTTGTGTGTCATCCATGTGAAGATGAAGAGAAGGCAGGCAACTAATGCTGATCTATAGAGTGGGTAAGAGGGTAGGGCTGGGGATAAAAAAAATTGGTAGTCTTGAGGGTAACTATGAAATTAGTGTAATGGCTGAGATAGGAAAGGTTCACCAAGATCTCTCCATAGTTAGGAACTTTCAAAATATCGCTTCTTGGGCCTTCGCTTTTCATAATCTAATGCGAAAAGTACTCAGATCAGGCCTTATATAAATCTATTCTTTATCCAACACCTCACACCCACGTCAAAGGCACGGCCTGCCATTTCATACCCTTTGCCATAGGTGGCGCTGACGCCTGGCAGGGAGCAGGCGGCAGCACATGCTGGGCTCGGGGGCGATGGGCTTGAGTGCCGAGGAGGCGACGCTCTAGCCCTGAGCCCGGTATTCGGTGGCTTGGCCGAGTCTTCCCTGGGGACTGGGTTAAGGCCGAGAACCTCTGGCCCCAAGAAGCGCATGCGCGCCCGGTTCCCCCCAGAAATGGAGTCCAGTAGCCCAGGTCTTACCTGAGTCAGGTAAGAGACGGGCGGGGAAGGAGTGGAACCTCCACCCTCCCCCTCGCAGCCCACCCCAAGAGTGGCAATGGCCCCACTTGGGCTATGTGGATGGTGCGAATGGACCACGCCAGTCCCGGGACCCAGCTGGTGACAGTGCCCTAGGGGTGCGAGGATCTGCCTGCGAGCGCAGGGCGCCGGGGGTGCGTGGGCGCGCGCACGAGGCGTGCCACATGGGCGAGGGCCTCGATCGTCGTCTCGCAGATCTCGGCCTGGACCTGAGCACAAAAGGCCCCCGGCCCTCGCCCGAGGCCTGGCTCCCCTCCAGCGCTTACTCATTCCGTTAGCCCGCCTGACCAGCCCTCCCGGCGCCCCGGGGGGCTGCGCTGTCCCTCTTGGGACCGGCCTTTGTGTCTGGAGAGGTCGCAGGCACACCGCTGTGCCCGAGGGCTGGAGGGCTAGGCGGGGGCAGCGCGGCGGTGGAAGGGGCGGGGTGCGCGGCGGCCTGGCGCGCGGGGGCCTCCCGGGGCGAGCGCTGCGGCGGGAGCGGCGGCGTGGGATCCGCTTGGGGACCGAGGGCAGGACAGCTGCCCTGGTGGCGCGGGTGGGGGCCCTGGAGGGCGGCGGGCCGACAGCTGGGGAAGGTGTGAGGTGACGAGAGCAATCGAGGAAAAGCGAGACACCTGCTCATGGGTTGACTCCTGCAGGCTGGGAGGAAAATCGAAGGTGGGAGGTGGTGGGGGAAACCGAGCACGAGCCGGCGCCTGGCCTTTCTTCCCAGGCAGCTAGGAAGTTGCCTGTCTGTCGGAAGGAAGGTTTTCTTAGAGGACTTTGGTGAGCGGCAAATGAGATGACATGTGAAAAGGCAAAGTGCCGTAAGCATGCAAGATACTGTTATCTAATTGGGATCCTTCAACCTGTTTATCCGTTGGAGTGGCAGAGATGGCCTCAGGTGTGGATTAGTGGGGAAGTAGTGCCAGGGCTGGGATTTGGGGCTGAGTGGAGTAATGCAGAGGGTGGGTAAAGATAATTTAGGGGTGCCTGCTAATTCCGGAACGAATGGAAACGACTACAGCATCTGTCCTTTTGGTTCATCTTGTCTGGTTACAGGGGTTATTCAGCTGTGTTGTTTCCCTCCTCTACCATTATCTTTGGAGATTTCCGGCAGAGATTTTTACCCAAAAATGGTCCTGAAGGGGGAGAAAGACAGCAGTCACTTTAGGAATATGTTGGTCAAATGTGAGAGAGGTTGCTGCGATTTTATTAGTAATTTCTCAATTTATCCTGCCCTCAGCATGAAGCAGACTATTGTACAAAGAGTTCTGGGCTGAGGGACACACCTATAGAAGACTGAGCAGTAGATGTCCCCCCTGGGTAGAAGGACCTCTTTGGCCAAGTTCCACTACTTCTCTGAACCTTAGTTGCTATCAGGAAGAAAAAGACCTTAAAGGTCATTCAGCCACATGTCCAGAGCTTGCATACCTGCCACAGGGTTACCCAGCCTCTAGTGACAGGGAATTTGTCTTGTGTCCCAAAATGGCCAAGCCACCTCATCCCTCTAGACATTCCTGACTGTTGAAAATTCTGTATGTTGAATCGACATCTGTTTCTCTACAGTTTGCACTCACTGGAGCCGTACAAAATAAAATGTCTAATGCTGCTTCCACAAATATTTGAGGACTGCTAACACATTTCCTTCTTCCACTCACTCCACAAGGCTCCTTTTCTTCAAACTAAACATGCCCAGTTATTTCAAACAGGGAGGCAATGTGGGGCAGTGGAAAGAACGTCAGTTCTGGAGCCAGACACATCTGATTCAGTTCCCAGTCCCTTCACATACTAACACTTAGCGCTCTGAGCTGCTATATCTTTCTCTGAGATGTGTGAATGAAAATACTCATTTAGCTGGGTTCCCGTGAGGATTAGGGATAAATTGGGTGATGATCCATGCTCATAGTAGGAGCTTAAAGTATGAGAGCCTTTATACCTTTTATGACATGATTTGCAGTACGTTTTAGTTGATCTCTGAACACTGCTGTTTGTGTGTCCTAATATCTGCTCTGTAGAACAGAATAAAATATTCTCTGAGGTCTAACTAGCCGATCGGCGTAGGATTAGCTTATTCTGAGTACTTCTCCGTAGTCTACAATCATAGTAGCTTTTTTAGAGCCATATCACGCTGACTTACCAAACTTTTTTTGTCAACTAAAATCCTAAGTTTAACAAAATGCTGCTGTTCAACCAAGTTTCTTCCATTTTGCACTTTCTTAGTTTATTCAAATCTATAATTATGGCTCTTAAAAGTGGCAGCCCCAATTCTATCCTGTTGTCTTTGAAAATATCCTTGAATTTGTCATAGTATAGGTCTCAAACTGGGGTTAGAAAAATATGATTATTGAGGCTGTGGAACCAGCCCTGCTGATTTTCTAACACTGTTGTGCATCAGTGAGATGGTAAATGCAGAGCTTTCTACACTGATAATTGCACAAATCGGAGGTCTTAACTGTGATGTGGACCTGGGTTAGAATTGGAATGTGATAGGAATGTCTGATAAGCTGTTGTCTGAGGAAATACTGCTTTGTGTGATGTTGGTCAAGGATAGGATCCATTTGAAAGAACTGACGGGTATCCTGAGAGCAAGCCAGAGGCCGACTTAGCATTTTTGTATGGTTCTGTTTTCTCAGGCACTTCCAAGGGTTATATACCTCCGGCCAGATTCTCCCTCTGTAGAGACGCTTCCCTCTGGAATTAAGTCGGGCACCATTTGAAGATTCCTTAACTCTTTGACTCCTGGGGCATTATGGCCAGGGTTTTCTCTCTCTACTTCCAAAAGCAAATTCCCAGCTTTAACCAAGCTCATCTCTCATGGTTTTCTCTGCATTTTTCCGACTCTTTGTCATCGTGCAGAGGTTTTTCCAACCTGGAGTGCTTTTTCCACTTAACCAAGTTCTGGGTTCCGTGGCTGGCGACCTCTATTCCCCTTATCCATGGAAGTTTTTCCTAGTTGCTCTGTGTGGGGGATTTCTCCTCACCATCAGACTTGGAATTTTTGTTATTTTCGGGAGCTTTCCCTGGCCCTCTTTCTTCCCCCAGGGACTTACGCTGTTTCTCTCCCAGTGTGTGCACTTGTTCCATGAGGGTAGATATGTTCTGTGGCCTTCAGAATAAGATTCTTTGTGGCGCACTTGGTCCATTAATTAGAAAATTGCCTTCATCTTGGAAGCTGGTGCTGCTGGCCTGGTGAGAATGAAAGTATGGAATTGTTTGTAGGACTCAAAGGTTCCATTGAGGATAAATATGAGAAATATATAATGCAGAGGCTCTTGCTATTGTTTTCGGTAGTTAAAAATAGGAATGCCCTTACTTTTTTGAAAGGACCAGTTTAAATCTTGCTAAGTAATTCAGTCTTTAAAAGGTGGCAGCGGCTAGTTAGTATAGGTAATCCTCAACTTGTAAAGCGGCTAATTTAAATTTTGTTAAGTAACCAATTAAGGCCTTTTAGGGTTTAAATCCATCTGTGGCTCTCCTTTTCTTTAGGACAAATTCCAGACTCCTTCCGATGAACTACTCTTTCTAGCCTAATTTTTTGCCTGTTGGGGCCCGGGCCCAAAGGGCGTGCCTTTTCCCCAATGGTTGTGCAGTCCTGAGTCTCCGTGCTTTGCTAATGCCGTCCCCTCTGGCTGGAATGTTCTTTGTCTCTCCGGTAAATGTCTATTCATCATTCAAGACAACCCTTCCCCCCTCCCCTTAATTACTTCCTCCCCTTTGCGTCCTCAAATTTTTGTACTTATTCATGCAGTATTTGTTAGGAGCCTGCTTTGTGCCTGGCACCGTGGCGGGCTCTGGGGATACAAAAGGTGAATAACACTTGGGTTCGGTCTTTGAGGGCCTTACCCATTGGGGAGGAGGGCGCCGATCTGTAACAAAATGTTGCTAGGAAATCAAAAGGAAAATTTTAAAAGCATCAATTCTTGTCTGCCCCCCCACCTCCAGATGGCCAGCGTCTTTCTCTGGGGCAGGGGCCGTTTCTCATTTATTTTGTACCCCGGCTCTTAGTGCACTCTACGTGCTAAACAAGCATTTGTTTCATGCCCCTCTTAATCAGACTTTGGTAGATATACCCTGTTTGCGCCACATGTGCTGAGGACATGCTCCTAGGGCTGGCTTCTACAGCGTATGGTGGGTGGCCCGGAGCTCCCGGCGCGATTAGGTACCCGCGGGCTTCGCTAGCCCGGTGGCCGGCCTTTTGCCGAGTGGTGCTGCCTGCAATGCTGTACTAACCGACTCTGCGAAGTGTTGGAAAGGCGTCGTGCTCAGTGTGGAACAGAGGTCTGCAGCGCCCCCGCTGGACTGGCCGGCTTTGGGCTGGTACCTCGCTTGTTAACGCTCAGCCTGAGCGCGGCCATCAGAATTTCAATTTACAGCCAGAAAATGTATGCAGACACTCTGATGTTCGACACTTCCCTTTTCAAAGGCGTAATAGATGCCTTTTAAAAGATTATGGTTAAGGAGAATCCTTTTCCTTTTTCCTGCACCTTTGGTGCCCCTGCATTGTGATTTACCGAACATAAGGGGGGTTTTGCTCTCTTGATTGTGCGGCAGGTCCAATGCCGCGTGGGACCGCCGCTGCGGTGGCCTCCGGCATGCCGACCACGTCGCGCTGCTGCAGAAGAAACGTGCCCCGCGCTGCTGTGGTCGCCCGAAGAAAACCAGACTTTGTGCAACTTTGGCTTGCTTGGCTCCGTAGCACCCATCCTATATGTGCCCACTAACCCGCTAGAGTGTCCCGCAGAGCTTGTGGTTCCCTAAGCATTTGGTGTGTCCTTGGTCATTGCCCATACTTAAGGATTTGGGAGATGTTGGGTGCTTGTGATCCGCTTTTTCGGACATGGGTACTCATAGGGTTTGGCATCCACTCTTTGGGTATGGAATTTGGACAGGCGCCGCGGCAAGGACCTCAGCCCTGCTCTCCTTTTAGGTCAGGCGACCACCCTCTACGGCTGGGCCCTTTGGGTACTATAAGGGGAGTGTTGGGGTCTCAAGGGTCTGCCATCTTTGCCTGAGGCCTTAACTTCTAAGGAAGGGTTCTGCAGCAGAATCACAAGCTCAGGGTTTGTGGGGTCTGCACGGAAGCAGTAGGGTGCTGGGGGGCTCCACATTCCTGAAGGTACCAGTGAGGGGGGCACCCCACCACTGCGGCGGCGGCAGAGTTGCAGGGAGGGGCTCTGCGGCTGGAGCGCGCGGGAGGGGCGCTGCGGTGTGGTGGGCGGGCCAGGGGCGGGGCGCGGGTGGGCTCTAAAAGTCGGTGCCCACTCGCTCGGCACTGCCGCGGCCACCAGCACATCCCAGCGCATCCGGGCAGGCGGCTGCAGCCCAGGCACCTCCTCTGCGGCAGCCGCGCCTCGCCAGCCGGGGCATTGCCGCATCGCCCAAGTGGCCGCTCATTGCTGCCGCTGCCGGCCGTCCTGCGCCGGCTGTGGGCTGCGTCCCTGCCGCCACCGACCTCGCACAGCTGCAGGCGCCTCAGTGCGCCCAGTGCTCTGCAACCCTGCGGCGGGCGGCATGGGATAACGCGGCCATGGTGCGCCGAGATCGCCTCCGCAGGTGGGTGCGTGCGGACTGCGGTAGGACGCAAGGGGGTGTGGCCGGCTAATCCCGGTCTCGGTGCCGGCAGGTACTGGGGACTCTGCCTGGCAGAGTCCCGCTGCCTTGCGAAGAAAACCCCACCCAGCCGGGCACCGCTCAGTCTCCTTGGTGGTGGTGGTGGTGGTGGGGTCACTTCTGTCAGATGTAGACTGTTTAAAATTTGGGGTCTCTCTGGCTTATTTTATAAACCCCGAGATCTCCCTGGTGAGATTTGAGATTTTTAGACCTTTAACTTACCATGACTCCCGGTATCAACTTGCTGCGATGTAGAATTTTTTAGACCCGGTCATCTTTGTGGTGCGACTTAAGACCTTTGCATCCTGGAATCGCTCGTATGGTTTACGATTTTTAGGACCCCGCCATTGATGTGGTGTGACTTAGAATTTCCAGATCTAGTCAGTGCTGGGGCGTGATTTAAGATTTCAGGACCCAGGTAATGCCCCGGAGTGTCTTAGGATTTTTAGACCCGACCGTCACTGGTTCGTGATTTGGGGTTTCTAGACCCCGGTATCGCCCGGCTGTAATTTATGACTTCAAGACCCCTTGTATTGATGTGGCGCGATTTAGACCCGGGTCTTGCAGTAGCGCAATGTAAGATTTCCAGATCCTGGCATCCCAGTGGCGTGTTACTGCATAGGTGTGACTAGAACTTGCCGCGCCGTATCTCCAGGGTGTTAAATATTGTTCAGAGGTCAGTAACAAGGAATGGAAGGGGCAACGGGGATGCGACCTAACTGCCATGCTGTTACCGGCAATGTCTGCTTTGATTTAGCGGGTTTGCAGAGTAGTTCGTCCTTTCACAGCGAAGCCGTCAGGTGGTATTAGATTAATGCATTTTTCCCGTGTACAAGATGAAGAAATCAAGCCTTAGAAAGGTTAATTTCCATAAAGTTTTTACTGGAGTTTGTTGAATTTATACTCTTGAATCATGGCTCTAATAATGGGAATTTGACAAACAGAAAAATGTTTAATCCATTTTGTCTATGTCCTGCTAGCTTGTTTCACTACTAAAATCTCTAAAACGTCGACGAGGCAATTTTATGGAGGTATGTAAGACAGAGAATAACTCCCTAAGGGGCTGCTGCTTTGCTTTCTCAGAGTGAAAGAGGGTCCAGCGCGGGGTTGTGCGGAGCGCAATGTGGCTATCAGGCGCCAGGTTTTTAGCCCCCTCCCACTTATGGTTTGCTGCCAACGGAGCCCCTCCCTGGTGCTCTGCTGAGTCACTGCAGATTCAGCTGCTGGGACCGCGAATGGATGCCAGGAGAGGTGATTTGAAAATAAATGAACTGAGGTATAGAACAGATAGTACTGAGAAAATGATACGAAAACCTAATGTTTTTTGTTATTTAGCAGGAGGTATTGGGATGTTGCCTGTTTGTGTTGTGGGGCGCAGATTATGATACAACGCTCTCGTTCCAGCCCTTTTCCAATCATTTCTAGTATTACCTTGAAAAGTAGAACGAAATCATGGTGTCTGTTTTATAGACAGATACTTCAGGGGTCGGGGGAAGACCACCCTAGTGATGGCTGAAAACCATATGGAGTGGAACTGAGATTCTTCAATGGTCATGGTTATTTTACCATGGAATCATGGGTTTATTTTTAGTTAAAAAAAAAAAAAAAGGCATTTTGTGAACTGCATTTGTTCACGATGACTAGGGGTTGTGGCCAGATTGTAGGTAATACAATGGCAGGGTGAGTGCAGACACAAAGCGGTTCCCACCAAGGTGTGAGCAATTGATTTCCTGTATTTGTGGCTGTTTTATTGATGGCTCTTATTTTAGGTTTGGAGGGTATTATTTCCATTCTGGCTGTTTTGTGAAAACTTCTTTCCTTGGTGACCATGGGGAGTCAGACTGGACACAGAGGAAACGGTTTCTAATTCGGTGGGGATGAATCGTCTGGATCTTTGACGTTTTGGGCATGGCAAGGCTGGGCGTAGAAAGCAAAGCAGTGCTTTCTTTCCAAAGAGAAAAAAACAATTCGCGCATGCCGGGTATGGGCTGTCTGATTTGCGGGGCGGGGGTGATATGAAATTAACTAAATGAGCACTTAAAGAGTCTGCTAAGAAAAGCAGGAATATAATCTGTTGCCCAGATTTTTTAAGAGATTAGATATGCAGGCTCATGACAAAGCTGCTTATGTTGGAATATACAGTATAGCAGCTGTCTTGTTGCTTTCACAGACTCTACCCTGGCCAAATCCAGACAGGCGTGCTAAATGGAGTCAGAGGGTTGACAAGTATTAAAAATCAGGAGCAGCTCTCTACTTAAGGACATGTGATAAGTCACACATACACCATTTTAAGACTTTAATAGCATGCATATGTATTCTAAACATTGGGGTTAATAAGTAGGTGGTATAGTTTTTTAGAATAAATATGCAAGATATGTTTTTCCCTAGGAAACCTTCATAAAAGGCAATGAAACCTTTAGCAGGTATCTGGAAGAGCACAAAGGTGGGGCGTGGGGAGCTGAGAGGTTAAAGTGGCTAAAGGTAGTGGAAAGTTACATATTGAGATAATATATTTCCCCCTCAAAATTAGTTGTGAGCAAATATGGTGATTGCCATAGCAGCAGAGATGTGATTGATTCTACTTGATAAACTTTTTGCCATGGAGTTTGGGGGGAGGGCGGTGCAGGGGAAGGAGCAATATGGTCACTGTATGGTACAGAAATTTCCCACTCCATGTTACCAGCTCAGGTTTATGGAAATATACCATGTTACCTCAACTGCTTTTCCCACAGGATGAGGGAGTGGTGGGTCCAGGTGGGGCTACTGGCCGTGCCCCTGCTTGCGGCGTACCTGCACATCCCACCCCCTCAGCTCTCCCCTGCTCTGCACTCATGGAAGACTTCTGGCAAGTTTTTCACCTATAAGGGACTGCGCATCTTCTACCAGGGTAAGAACTGGACGATGGAATACCCGGTGGCTTTGAGCCACTTAGGTCCCAGCTGAGGTATTGTGTCCCTTGGTCTCTGTTGCCCCTTAGTGATGGAGGGGAGTAACCCCTTTCTTTGTGTAGGAAGGAAGGAGGGGAGTCGATTAATTCCCCTTCTTCACAGGAAAGCAGGGAGACTCAGAAAGCTGTGGGGGTAGGGGTGGAGTCCAGAGTCCAATCTCTGTGCATACTGGATTTGTGTGTGTGTGTGTGTGTGTGTGTGTGTGTTTCTGTGTGTGGGGGGGGGCCTGATTTGCATTCAGATATTAGTTTTCTCTTTTGAGCATCCCTAGTGTCAGGTTATATGTAAAATATTCAGAGGTGTAATTACCATTGTGTTTCTCTCCCCCAAATCCCTGATTTAATTTTATTGAACTGTTTTCTATAAGATTTTTAAAAATGATTTAAGTCTTATACCGTTATATAAATTAATTTGCTAATGATAATTATTATGACTGCTACTTACCAAGTAATAACCATATGCCAGGCATTGAGTTACATTTTCAACCTTCATTGTTTCATTTAATCTTTACAATAGCATTTGAAGATAGGTGCCATTAACCTCATTTTATAGGTGAAGAAACAAAGAAACAGTTTGGAAAAGATTTCTTTTGGGCGGGGGTCAAGAGCAATAACGAAAAATGTTTGTCATAAACCGTTTTTCATTATTGCTCCTGACCTCCTCTCATTTGCTATATTCAATTAAGTAAGTATATATTATGTTGGTTGGTTGGTTTGCAGATTTTCAGTATTTTTTGTTGCACAGATTATTTGCATAGATTAAGAATAAAGCTCCTTGGCCAAAGTATATAACATTTTTAATTACTTTAAATTATTTTTTGAAAATCCTATTACTGAATTTTCATGCCGCTGGTAGTATATGAATGTATTTGTTTTAATCCAGTACTGTTAGCAAGGCATTTTACTGTCTATCTCACTATTTTGAAAGATGTTTAATGATTCCGTATTATCATATGCATTAAAAAATGTTAATGTCTATACTGATTAACCCTTCTTTATAGTTGACACAATTGTGTAATCGTTTAAACATCATGCTTTTGATATCAGATTGGTTTTCTTCTACTAAAACAGCATAAACTAAAGTGCTCATGGGAAGAGTTGCTCTATATTAATTTTTGTAACAAACTGACAAATTACAAAGACGTTTTAGTTTCTGATTATATATTTTTTAACTGTGAAAGTTGACTTTTTACTGTGCATGTTTGTATTTTAACATTAACACAAAGGAGGTAGAGGGACATGCCTTTCAAAGGAAATTTAGGTAAAGCAAACTGCTTTCAAATATTTTCACAGAAAGTATGCTATTTATAATTTTTCAGTATATAGATTAAAAGGAAAAAGTGCCTCTTCTTACCTAAAGCAGTTAGCTTGCATTTTAAAAAGCAACGTATCACTTTAATGTCATTATTTTGGTCGCAGTTTTTTGTTTTGCGCCATATTAGTTAGATTTTAACATATTCAAAGTTATTTTTATAGGGAGGTGGCCTAATTGATCTGTCTTTTTTTTTCCAGACTCTGTGGGTGTAGTTGGCAGTCCTGAGATAGTTGTGCTTTTACACGGCTTTCCAACTTCCAGCTATGACTGGTACAAGGTAATGAAGTCAGATTTAAATGTCCTACTGTGTCTTGAAAAATACAAAAGCAAGGACTTTCTTGTTAGCACTACAAGGCTCTTACAAATTTAAATCACTTTATGAAACAGCATTAAATATCAAACTGTTTCTCATTTACTGTAAGGGAGTAAAAAACTCTGGCAGTCTTGGAAAGGCTCTCTGCCAAGTTAAAAATGCTGGAGTTCCACCTTCAATAGAGATTAATCACTAGGAATCAAGCACTTTCCAGGAGGATCAACTGAGGGGCCTGCAGTAGTTTCATGAGGTTTTTCACTTTATGGAAGTCCATCTGTTAAGCTGGGATAGGGATGAAGCTTCTGTGCTGCTGTGGGTTGGGGGGAGGGGAGGTGCAGGAGCAGAAAGTCCAAATCATCCTTTCTTTCTTGTAGATTTGGGAAGGTCTGACCCTGAGGTTTCATCGAGTGATTGCCCTTGACTTCTTAGGCTTTGGCTTCAGTGACAAACCGGTAAGCAGCACCTATATGGAACCACTGTTGGGGTTGGGGTGGATGTGGATGAAGGGGTCAGACTGACAGACACCTGCGCTCCTGACTCCATCCTATGTATCTGGCCCTTCCTTTTCTTAGAGACCACACCACTATTCCATATTTGAGCAGGCCAGCATCGTGGAGGCACTTTTGCGCCATCTAGGACTCCAGAACCGCAGGATCAACCTGTTGTCTCATGACTATGGGGACATTGTTGCTCAGGAGCTGCTGTATAGGTCAGTGAAGCCAGACTTCTGTATTCTTCACAGGCTGCACTAGCTTAAGATGCTGGGGAAATAAACTGTTCCTGGCTCCTTGTTATTCCTTTCCCTGGGGGGTTGTCATCAGCTGCTGCACTGGTGTCAGTCTGCTCAGCTATGTGCGTGTGTGTTTCCTCATCCCCTGCTCCAGGTACAAGCAAAATCGATCCGGCCGGCTTACCATAAAGAGTCTCTGTCTGTCAAATGGAGGTAATTGTCTTGGTGGAAGGTGGAAAAGTGGGGCATAGCCTAGGAGGGCCACTTTTAGATGTTACAGGGACGTCCAAGTGGTAATCCGATGATACTGCAAGCAGACGTAAACTCAGAGATCTTTTACCTTTTTTGTGTGTAAATTGCTTTGGTGGTCTGATGACATTTATGAACCCGTTTTCAGAATAATGATTTTAAATATAGAAAATAAAAGGGCTTACAAAGGAAAGTGATTATGTTGACATATAATCAATAAGAAGCTGCATTGTAGTAATGTGTGCTGCTTTCATAGTGCATTAGACAGTGAGATCCTAATGGCGGGTCTGGTAGCATTCTGATTAGTAGTGACGAGTGGAAGTGCTGCTTTGCTGTGTTGTAACAACTACAGTGGGTTATGAAAGAATAGGCTTGAGGATATTAAGTCATAGATGCTTCCGATACATCTGTGGTATTAATATTAGAGTCTTCAAATTCTTAATTGATGGCATTACCAAGTTTCAGGTAGAAATCAGTGGGCCCCAGATGAGAACTTTTGAAAATGTTTATCATTGTGTGCCATTGAGCACAGCTTGTAAAAATCCATGAATATCCAAATGTCCCCTGAATGCCTAATGGGCAGCTTGGGAGAAGAGTTAGTCTGTTCCTTTTCCAACAATGTTTATGTCTTTCTTCCATTGATTCTGGAGAGAAATGGAAAAGGAAAAACTAGTTGTTCCCTGCCTCCCCACCCCACTTTTAGGACCTTCACTTACTGAAAAAATCCCATGTTTTTGCAGCCCAAATTATTAACAATACTGTGTTCTGAGTGGTGGGAGGAAATGTTAAGGAGTCAGCCTAGTCATCAGCATTATGGTTGGCTGTGTAATTATTTTTCCCACCTTTAAAATGGGGAAATTATTCCAGTAGGATATAATTTTAACTAAGAAAACACACAAAACACCTTGGAGAAGTACTCATAGAACAGTACAGGGGTGATGCACATATATGCAGTCTTCTGTCGACTGAAATGTTGTTATGCAGTGCATTGGTTGTACCAAGTTTTATTTGTGTATCTGTTTTGGCAGTAAAGGCCCAAAAGGTGACAATGAATAGGGAGGATACTTTCTGATAACGGGCTTGTTTTTGACCTAGAGTTGATAGTGAATGACTAAGAGAAATCTCTTCTTCTACAGGTATCTTTCCTGAGACTCATCGTCCTCTCCTTCTCCAAAAGGTTGGCTACTATTCACTGAATAGGTCCTCAATTTTAAGACCTGTGCTCACATTAAGTAAAGCTGGGCCCTTTTAAGGGTCATACCTGCTGTAATGGGCTATAAAGTTTTCCTTATTATAAATTCACTTTAATAAAGTTAATTTTTCCCTTGTTAGGCAAACAAAGTAGTGGAAGTGGGTCCTACATAAAGTGACAACTTTCTGAGAATAAGAGATGAATAGATATTTGGAGAAATACAACTATGTAAAGATTTGTGTCACAAATATAATGTCTGAACAAACTGGGATCTTAGTCTAAGCTTGAATATATAAAATTAAAAGTCCTAAGGATTTATGGCCAGGTGCTGTAGTGTGCACCTATAACCCCAAGCTACTTGGGAGGCCAAGCTAGGTAGGATGTCTTGAGCCCAGAAATTTAAGGCCAGCCTGGGTAACACAGACCCTGATTCATTCTTTTTTTCAGACAGGCCCCACTATGTTGCCCAGACTGGCCTTAAATTTCCAATCCCCCTGCCTCAGCCTCCCAGGTATTACTGGGATTACAGATGTGCACCTGTTTCTTTAAAAAAGAAAAGAAAAGAAAAAGAGTATTAGGGGTTTAGTGAAGTGTAGAAGTGTAATCTTAAAGATAATTAGAGAAGAATGTGGGTAGGCAAAACAAAACTGAAGCTAAGCATAGAACTTTTTAGAAGGAGATTTGACTAAATTCCTTTTTTAGGTCCTAATATAAAACTTTTTGTTCTGATGAGTTGTTTTGTCTGGATTCTTGATTTTTACTTTCACTTATTACTTACAGCTACTTAAAGATGGAGGCGTACTGTCACCCATCCTCACGAGGTTGATGAACTTCTTTGTATTTTCTCGAGGGTAAGTCATTATCAAAGACTGACTATGGCCTGTAATGAAAAGTTGCTGCCATTACAATTCAGGGCCAGATCCTGGGGCTTGAGATATTCAGGCAAAGGTGTTGGCCACTTGCCAGGGAAGTAGAAGGAATTCATAAATCAGTTAAGGGTCAGACTTCGTGACCTCTGAGGTTCCAGCCATATTTAACATTCTGAATTCTCTCCACACTTATCTTCCTGCATTCTGGACTCTTTTCAGTCTTACTCCAGTCTTTGGACCATACACTCGACCTTCTGAGAGTGAGCTGTGGGATATGTGGGCAGGGATCCGAAACAATGATGGGAACTTGGTCATTGACAGGTAAGAAATAAGCCTTTGCTTTGTGTTCTGGAGAGGCTCTTTTGGGAAGTGGGGCAAGTTGCAGGATTGCTTGTCCTATTTGCTGGCTTGCTCCTATCATAAGAAGGCTGGTTAGGACCGATGAACTGAGAACAATCATGGTCTGTGCTTTTCAAGTAGAAACAAATAGCATAAGGTGAACCCTGTGCCTAAGCCATTTGGCACAAGAATTATGGATAAATAGCTATGAATTCTAATGCTAATTCAGTTTATAACCGACTGATTGACTTTAGATGTTTTTGTTAATATTAATGCTTCAAAATGTCCAGTCACAGTTGTGAAAGGAGCCTGCTCCATTTCTCAGAAAAATATCAAGGCTCTTTCTTTTGCATCTCTTTTCTATAGCAATAGGGAATGAGATGCAAGACTTCTCTGTCTTATACAAAGAACCACCATGCCGTGGTTCTCACTAAAGGACCTAGAGATGGTGATATCCATACTACTTGAGATACCGCCCTATCTTTTTTATCTGTGGGGTCAGGTAGCCTCAGTGTTTTAACTGATGACTTTGCTAGGATTGTGTGCTAGAACCATTCCTCTCTCCTAACCCTAGTCCCCATGAAGTCCTTCAATATTAGTTTTAATATAAAAAAATTGAAGAACAAACATGATCTCCTTTAAATTCTCCAGAAAAGTAAATACTGTTTCTAAGAGGTGATATTTGGATTCACAAAAATAATTGTCCTGGAGTTGGAAGAACAATGAAAATGCATGAGTCTGAGTGCTCAAATATGGCTGCAGCATTTTACACTTTAGGAAAAGGAATTCTCCCTATTCTGCCTGTGGCTGGATGAAGTGCAGAGATGATATTTTATGTTCATGAACTTCTACACTTAGAATTCTAGAGGTAGATGTCAACTTAGAGATCATGTAGTTCAGTCCTCCTATTTTAAAAAGAAAACTGAGATCAGAAAATGTGTGTTATGCCTTTGAGTTGTACAGCTGGTACAGTGGTGGAGCTAAAATCAGAACCCTAAGTGCAGGTTTTAGTCACATATGCTCCAAACCAAGTTTCAGCCTTCCTGAGCTCTCATTCACTTCTTAATAAATGCACAGGACCATTCTTGCTTCTGATGATATGAGGTATGATCACAGCTGTAGCCACATGGTACTAAACAAAATGGATAAAGTGGGTCATTCCCAGGATGTCTAAGTTGCTTCCAGATGAAAAAGTATTCCTTATGGCTCAGGTCAGGATTTGAAGTCCCACTAATAATCAAGGTTTCTTGTTCTGCTCCTGCTGACTTACCTGCCTTGTAGTCTCTTACAGTACATCAATCAGAGGAAGAAGTTTAGAAGACGCTGGGTGGGAGCACTTGCCTCTGTAACTATTCCCAGTGAGTATTCTTATATTACTTTTTGATAGGAAAACTTAAAATAATTGCAACTCATCATTTCCAGTTAGGGTTAGCAAATAAAAATACAGGATACCCAGTTAAATCTGAATTTTAGCTGAATAGTAACTATTTTTGAGAATTAGTATGTGCCATGCAATGTTTAAGACTTTCTTATACCAAACCCAAAACCAAACAAACAACAAAGAAAACCAAAATTTTTATTTCGTACCTGAAATTCAAATTTAACTGGGCGTTCTTTTATTTCATCAGTAACACTAGTTTTAACAGCTGGGACACCAGTGACATGTGTAGAGTGAAATGTATAAACCACTGAAGCATGTAGTTGGTATTGCTGAACTCTGGGTCAGGAGGTTGTTGAGATTCCTAATCAAGAGGCTATATAGGTGGTTTCTGCTCATTTGTGTCTTCATTCTCACAGATTAAAAATATCAATATAGGGCTCACACATAGTAGTTAGTGCTCAGGAAATTATTGGTTGATCTCAAATAACTGTAGAGACTTAAAGAATGATAGTATCTTGGATTTCCATAAAGAGAATGCTGAAAGTGGGGCTTATTCTTTTTGGTCCAGGAACAGAAGACCTGGAGAAGGATCAAATGGCTGTATATAGGAGAAAATGTGCCAGATGAAACAACGGGCTTGTCCCCAGCAGTTCTTTGTGGCTTACCTATTAAAAGAAGCTAGGTTTCCCATCAGAAAAAGTTTATTTAATTTGCAGAAAAGCTTTGTTTTTTTTTTGGAGGGGAGTTAATCTTAGGGTGGCAGTAGGAAAACAGAAATGAGAGCTGTTGGTAATTCATTCCTCTTCTCTTTCTTAGTTCATTTTATCTATGGGCCATTGGATCCTATAAATCCTTATCCAGAGTTTTTGGAGCTGTACAGGTGAGTCTCCCTCAGAGGCCTTTGTTTTGTTAGTATTTCATCCTGATAGGAGTAGACAGAATTACTTGTTGAGGCTGTTGGCACTAGCCATGGTATCTGACCTCACTGGCTGTTCATTCAGAAACCATATGATGGAAAGATGAGCTGGGGAATCTTATTCTTGCATAAGTGTAAAGATCAAGAAATGGAGTTATATATTCTCAACGTGTACAGCCTGTTTTCACTGTTATGGCTATTTCATATTCCTAGGTATAGAGGTAAGAAAAAGTTATCATGTGAACCAAAGAATGAAAGTGTCTACATCTTAAGTGTTTGTTTTAGTCTGACTGTAAAGCCAGTTCGTTGACCTAAACTGAGCAGACTGCTAGGAGAGACTGAGAAGAGCTCCCTGTGGAAAAGCGTGCCTTCTCATTGGTTGTTATGCTCTCTGGGTATTTACTTGGAAGGTGTTGGAATATGAAATCTTGACTATGTCACATAAAACTTTTTCACACCTTCATAAGGCCTATTGGACATATATGGCCTAGTAGTAGATGGCTTGCTTGTTATTTTAGTCAAAATAATCCCCTCATCGCCTCCTGAGATTAAGGAAGGTCCTTGGATATCTTTGCTTGGGGCACTGAGTTGCTGAGTGATCCACTTGTTCCATGCTTCATGCTTCTCTAAAGAGCTGAAAGTCATTCTGTTTTGACAACTGTTGCAAAAGTGTTATATTTTCAAGTTGTTGTCTGTTGAATTATGAACACTAAAAAGTAGTCTGTATAAGTGGAATTGGCAAGTTTATCTGCCTTAGATAATTCCAAAGTAGAGAAGGCGAGTAAGCTTTTTGTTGGTTCCTTCCAGTGTGGTATATGTCTACAGGGGCATTTGCTGGGGCTTCCCACTGGCTTACACCCTCCCCTCCCTCCAGCCTTAAGTTCACCTACATGCTGTTCTCTTCCACTAGGAAAACGCTGCCGCGGTCCACAGTGTCGATTCTGGATGACCACATTAGCCACTACCCACAGCTAGAGGATCCCATGGGCTTCTTGAATGCATATATGGGCTTCATCAACTCCTTCTGAGCTGGAAAGAGTAGCTTCCCTGTATTATCTACCCCACTCCCGTAACTGTTGTGTATTCCACTTAGGAAGAAATGCCCAAAAGAGGTCCTGGCAATCAAACACTATTCTCTCACAAAAGTCCACTTTACTCACATTGATGGAACAGAATATAGAAAAAAAGGCAGCAGAAACTCTGACAAAATAGTCCACCTCATTGCTTTGTCATCTGATTAAGTACATGAACTTTCTTTGTGTTATTAGGAAATTCTGCTAAGCATGACTTCTCATGAATGCATAAAGACAGGCATTAGACATTCTTTTGCTTAAAAGACTTTTTAACACTTCTGTGGACTTTCCTAAAGTATCTGAAAGTGCTGAATTTCTGGCCCAACCCCAGCTGGAATTCCACAGTAAACAATGAGGAGAGGGGCCTGTTACCTCTCCTTGAATAGCTTAAAGGGTATATGATGTTTAAAATTCTCTAAGCAACAGAGCTTAAGTGAGAGTGAATCTCCCTTGTCATACTTTGGATTAGCTTCATCAGCTGCTTCAAATTATAGACATTCTGTTAAAATATTTGTTTAAGTAATACAGTATTTTACAGTATGGCATAAGAATATGATTGGCCTATACATTGTACATAGTTTATAAGGACACTAAACTGGCAGACCCTTACCCTGCCATAGTAGTGAACCTTATTAAACGTGTATTTTTTGAATAGACTAAACTAAATCCAAATTATTTACAGAATTTCCTAAAATCACAGACATTAAGAACCAATTGCATCTGTGCCAGAGATTTACTGTTATTAGCTGGAAAGATCAATTCTAACAGCAAATAATAGTCTGACTACTCATACCTCAGTGCTTAGAAGCATGTCCCTCCTGGGCTGAAGTGTAGGGAGGGGATTGTATATTCCAAGTTACCTTGCTGAAGTACACTGACTCCTCTTGTGATGGTTGCTTAGCTTCCCATTGGCTGTCCCAGAGAGGCTTTCTCATGTAGCTCAGCAGTTCCTGTACTTAGCAGGATAGTTCCCAGATAAAAGTTAAGAACAAATTCTCAAAGGCCTATGAGCAAATGGTGCTGAATATTTTTTTTAAGCCACAGTTTCATTGTCTTAGTCAAAGTAGGATTATTAAGTGATTAATTTTAAATTCATTTTTTAAAAATTAGGAACTTCAAGTATAACAACTTTGAAACTGGAATAAGTGTTTATTTTCTATTAATAAAAATGAATTGTGACAAAAGTGGATTCTGGCTTCCCCTCCCCCACCACCCCTTTGAGATAAAATTATCCAACATTGCCAGGAACTTTCACACATTAAACAAAAGAATGTAATGAAGTTAAGCAGCTGGAGTATAGGATAGTATCTGATTTTCAAGCTCACTGTCATACCAGAGCTGACCAAGTGAGAAAAAGAGAAAGGAAAAAACCAAAACCAAGGAACACCGAAACTCATGCACAAGGACAGACACTGGCTTAATCTGCTGGCCCAGGGCCATAGTTTGTTTCTCTAAAGTCACTGAATCTTTAAAGTGTGATTTTGGGAAATTCATGCCACTAGCCTAAAAGCTCTCTGACAGTGAAGTACACATCAACCTCATCTTGCCCAGTAAGAACTTATCCAACAGAAGCCAAGATAACATCTACAGGTGTTCTCTCTTTGCTTCTGACAGTCACCTGCATGGTCACTCCATCTGCTAAGGCCAGCCTGGACCTCACCAATAAGTCAAAGCCACCTCTGTATACACCTGAGAGAAAAAAGCGAGGAAAACCATATTTAAGAACTTAAGCTCCAAACAATGCAATTTATCATGCTCTGCCTGCATCTCCTTTCTATTATTTTAGTTTAGCTTTTCTAGAAATTTGTGGGGATTGAATCCTTCTATAAATTCTACTTAAAAAAATATTCCCATGAGACCAGGCACATAGAAGGCATTGAATAATATTGATTTGGAGTATTCAGAAGACAGGGAGAGGCAACACAGGTAGCTATGTGAGATTTAAGTGTTTTAGGCTGGATGTACATCTTAAAAGAAGCTAAGAATGGCATGCAAAACAAATTATTCATTTTGACCACTTCAAATTGTTCACATAATGGGATGACGGACAATAGCAGGGCATAGGATGCTCATCCACATCCCTTCCTATTAAATATTGCAACAAAATCTAAGGGAAATGTGATCCAAGTCTCTTACCTGCCAGATAGAGTGAGTGGGAATTCTTGTTCTCAGGTACTTTATCTGACCTCTCACATGGCTGCATGCCCAGAAATGTGATGATGTTGCTGACAGCTTCTGTATTGAGAAGGTTTATGCAACAGTATTAGAAAAATTCAGCACAGGGATCTGCCTCTGCACTGGGATATCCTGGGAGATGGGGGTAAGTGGGTATAGATGGCATACAAGGAGGCTACTGGCCTAGAAAATAGTTGACTTAATTAGATGATGAAGACAGGAACCTGGCCTTTTAAATAGATGAGTTATGATGGATTTAAAGAAAAAGGACTTCTGGAATAATATAATGTGTCTATTAGGTTTATACTGCTGTCAGGCAATAACACCAGCAACAAAGTTGTTCTCACCTTCAAGGGTTTTTGTAGAGCTGAGAGCAAAGGTTTCCTCCTTCTCAAAGGTATCTCCCACCTCTTCCCAGGCAGCAGCAAAGTTAGGTTTCAGTACCTTTTGAATGTGGTCAGACACAGTCACTTCAAGATCTTCCAGCTAGGGGTAATAAGCAAGGATTAGTAAATAAAAGTCCTTTTGGTACAGAAAAAAGAGGGAAGGAACTAATCATTTATCATTCTGTATTAAATCCTGCAGAGGCTAGAAAAAACTCTACTACCACAATAGTTTAAGTTATGTAGTCTGTATAAACCTAATGTTGTAGGCCTTGACGCAAGAAAGTAAAAAAATAGGGCATTTGTCAGATTAACACCTGCAGCCAGAGGTACACAGTAGTCCTGTTGCTACACCCAACTATATATTTCAGGTTTACAGTACCTTCTAAACATTACATTCACCAAAAGTTCTTTTTTTTTTTTTTAAGTTTTCCCTCCCTTCTGTGAAGGCTTCTCAGTCCCTGATCTGGCTATAAACACACTAAAAGTGCTGAAACAAAAATAATACAACCCACTTTCAATAAAACTGATCTCATGTTATAATCTCATGAAAAAAATCACAATTATTTCCATCTCTTAATTATTCCTAATAGAAGGGGAAAATGGGTGAGTTTCTTTGTTTTAACTAATAATGAGGTGGTCAATCTCAATTTTCTTTGCCATAATGCAATCCCATTAGAGAACAGGATTAGTCCAGGTCATCCTCAGTTGTAATCTGTTTAATAACAGGAACCCCATGAGTTCATGTCAGCTGTTCCTAGAAAAACGCTCTCAAGGCAGAAGTCACTTAGTGTTGTAAAGGTGTCAAAGCTCTGCAGGGACGACTCACCACATACTCATCATCATACCCATCCTCATCTGGAACTCCAGTGTTAGGGTCACAGTCCCGGACTGTAAACTTCATGGTGCAGCTAAATGTGACTGCAACTGGGAGAGAAAGAGCAGGCAAACCCACATCAATGGGTAGATTGCAAGTCTGAAGTTTCCGTCATTACTTAGGAAGCACCATCCATGCTCAGTACTATGCTCAGCATTTTCAAGTTACACATCCACATGCCCTATTTTCTAGGGTTATAGTTCTCAGAGCAGCCTGCAATGAATGGGTCTAAAAGGCAGTCTGAGTATGATGTTAAAGTCTGTTCTGCACTATGCATTAAAACAGTAAAGATGATGGGCAAACTTTTTATATTGGTGTGAAGAAAGCAGCAGGGGGAGATATTTTTGGGGGCTTTCTGCCATGCCTGTCAAAAAGGTCTTATGTTGAAAAATAAACCAGTGTTCCAGGACCTGACAATGCAAAAAATACTGGTGTAAAAACCATACAGTTCATCAAATTAACACTGATCAAATACATCAGAATCTCAGTATAAATACTATCAGACTGTGGACTGACAGGGAGTCCACAGATCACCAGAATGAACTTGCTTTTTAAAAGTCAACTTTCAACCTACAGTTAGTAGGGCAATAATGAGGTTCTAGTATTGATAAAGTCAGTGTCTTAAAATGGAAAAAAAAGCAAGTAGGCAATTTTATGTTTGAGATGACTGGTTGAAATAATAAGAAACAGAGTTGTGGGTACATTTTTGGAAGGTAAAGTCTTCAGGAAGATAGGATTGTCTAAGCTGTTTGAAGGAGGGGATTTAGCCAGCATGACATTTAGGCAAAAGGCATGTAAGCTAATCCATGGTCTAGGAAAGGCTTACAGATTCAAAAAAATATTAGAAACTGGAGTACTCATTTGGGGGATGGGCAAGGAAAATAGATGCAGATGTAAATAACATAAATGACAGCTTGGGTAGTAAGACTTCCATGTACGCAGTTTTAACTTTAAACTCCATCCATCCATTAGTTTATCCATCCATCCATCCATCCAACATATTGACATTTATACATAAAGGTGTAAGCTAATCTGCCAGACGCTTAAGACCAAAAGGTGACTGAGGCATGACCTCTCTAAAAACTGATTATATAATAGTTAAATAAGTATGGTTTGTGGGGGGTGTGACTTATCTATCTATAACATTATAATTTAATGCCATATACTTTTTGATGTAAGTTTTAATAAGTGCTTTGTGAGGTTTCAGGATTAACAGCCTGGGGAAACTGTAAAAAATAAGAAAGGATATAACAGTTCAGCTGGATCTCAAAACTTGGTAGAAGAGCAAAAGTAAAGAAGCCAGAAAGTCCATGGGTAGTTGGAAACTATAAGGTATACTAATACATAGGTGCTGATGAGATTTTGTTTAGGAACAAGTTGTGAAATACCTTGTATTTAAAATTATTTTATGATGGCTCTGAGGCAGTTGAGACTGAAAGATTAAAGGAAAATAGATAAAGAGTGCTTACTAATTCAAACCACTAGTGGGAATCCTATGAAGAATGAGTCTGAATTCAGAGACAGATGGATTCAAGAGAATGCAGTAAATAGAGGACGGCAGTGGGTTGATCCATACAGGAAAAGTATACCTATCAGGACTGCAGACTCTGTTTCAGTATTATAAAGGGAGTGATGAAACTCTTGTGGCTGTTTAAATTAAGGCAGGATTTTCTTCAAGGGGAAGGGGATAGAAATGTATTTTAATACAAATCCAGCACAGGTCAGCTGAAATATTTAAAAAAAAAAATGAGAGAGATGGGAGTATGGTAGGAACAAAGGTCATGATCAATCATGAAGAGTCAGGATAAGCAATACATAATAATGAGATTTGGTTCAGATTAAGCAGGGAGGCAATAGGCAAATGAGGAATGGGAATAAGAAGAGACAAAAATCAGAAACAATGGTAGATCACAGACTGGAGACAAACTGGTTGAATTTGATGCAGAAGTAAAGACATAAAACTGGTTAGGAAAATGTTCCTGAAATCTTTGTGGCATTATTTTTGGTACTGGGAATTGAACTCAGGGGTACTTTACCACTAAGCTACATCCCCTGTTCTTTTTATTTAGAGACAGGGTCTTAATAAGTTGCTGAGGGTCTCACTTGAGTTGATGAGGTTGACTTCTAACTTGGATTCCTTCTGCCTCAGCCTCCCAACTCACTGGGATTACAGGCATGTACCACTATGCCTGGCTTGTGGCAATTTTTTAATTAAAGGTTTGGTTGATACAATGAGAAGTTACAGGGAATTTACAGTGGACACCAATAAAAACCAATGGTAGTAATATCTCAGTGTAGCCAGAAAGGATTACTGACACTGAGCGATGAAGGGAGGAGGTGAGAGTGGCCTTTCCAGGGCAAAAGCACAACAGCAAATCCACTACCATAATATAAAGATGAGAGCTTAATAAATAAGCAAGGCAAATAACCAAAGGGAAAAAGGAAAGTATGCCCTGAAGATCTACATTAAAATTATTTTCAGAAGGGAGGCTCATCTTGTGAGGGCTGGCTGAAAATAAGAGGGCAACTACTGAAGAGATTTGTATGAAGAGGAGGCAGAGTTAAGGAAAAAATGGATCCTGGAAATTAAGTAAGAAGCAGGGTATGTGAAGTGAGCTGGGGTGCAGAGCATACCATGTGGCAAATGTCAGAGTGGGAAATTTTGGAAGGAAATTGTCAGGTCTCGACCAGTGGTATCCCTCAGTGGAGGGAAGACTGACAAAATAAGAAAGGGGGTTATGAAGGGAGTCCCGAAAGCTTTGTAGGGATAATAATTAAAGGAGAGGGTAGTGTTAACAGGGCAAAAGATTAGGAAGAGGGTAGAAAGGATGGATCTGAGACAGGCCAACTGCAGCAATCCACATAGATCGGGACTGAACTGAGAGGGAACAGACGCAGTGTAGTCTGTAGGAGGGCGAAAGCATGTTGAGCAGTGAGTGCCAAAATGAGCAGATATTACCCAGAAGACAGTCCTCAGTCCTTGGGAACGCTACACAAATGGCAGGAGGGCTGTTGAAGGTTAAAGTTTTTCTTTAGGACAGAAAGGGGGAAGAAAAGAATGATACAGAGAAATAACGTTAGTTGCCCTCAGCTTCGAAGGAATCAGTCACTGAGGAATAACAGACAACTGGGAGGATAAGATAGCATTTCTGGGCCAAAAGTCAGGAGGCAGAATGGAAGCAAAGGAAAAGAATAATATATAATGAAAGGTCTATAAGCAGAGTAGGTATAGAATACAGATCTCAAATGGGGCATCCTATCAGCTCAAACTAGGTCTAATTGGTAACATTTTAGGCATAAAGGACATGGGAAATAAAGAGGGTGAGAAACAAGGACTAGAGTAGGATGCTGCGGTAGATTAGGTCTTGAAACTTGAGAGAAACTGTTAATTAAAAGACTTGGTTGAAAGGAAAGTTTATTAGAAAGATGATTAAGATGGTTGCTAATACAGAGTTATTGCTGACAACTTTAGAAATACTGGGCTTTCTTATTCAAGAGTCTGAACAGGTAGTTTCCCCAGAGAATGGATTACTGTTGTTAGATGAGGAATGATTGAAGATTATGAAGAGGGAAGTACATCTGAAGAGAATTCTGCATCCATTTCTTTTGTAGAAAGATGGTATGTAAAAGTAGGATAGACAGTTAAAATATTGTAGATTACTACATAGTGTGTTATTAAAGTTGCTCATAAAAGTTACCCTGCTTTGTGGAGATAGGCCAAAAGCAACACACATTTCCTAGGGAGACTTATATGAAAATATCATGAAGGAAAAGATGGAGGCTAGAAACTGAAAGGGAGAAAAGAAGGAGGATTTAGGATGGGAGGCACAATACAAAATGTGGGCAGGGAAGGGCATTAAAGAGGGCCAAAATGAAGACTACTGGAAAATGCAGAAGTGAATATGTAGGAGACAGATGCAAGTTAAGCTAGATTATAACCATAGGTGGAGAGGGCATGTGAAAAAAACATGGCTAAATAAGAATTTGTGTTATGAGGGTGAGAATCTTTGCTTAAATGATATCTGAAGCAACAATTATGATCAACAGACTGAAAGGCCAAGGAGTTTAAGTGGGACAGATCTTAGCCACTGTCAGTGGCAGGAACCCTTCCTATGGTCTGGACTAAACTGAGAATGCAGATGTATTCAGAATAGTGTAGGAGACAAGGGAGATGAAAGAAAAAACTTATCAAATCCATGAGAATGACATAAGATGTAGCTAAAGAAAAAAGCATGTGTAGACAACATAGGGGTTTCAATAGGGTCAATCAGGGGAAAGAGTGGAAAAGCACGCAGAAAAGATGGGGTCATTTTAAGACTGGCAGGTATTGATAAGAAGGTTATGGCATGATAGTTGTACCAAAGATCATGATTAAATAAAAAAGGAAAGATAGACAAGGAACTATGTATTAGCACTACATGCAGAGTAGTTAAGGGTAGGAGGAGGGCGTGGGCAGATACGATGAGAAATGGTGTTTGCCAGAATGGGAGACCTTTATAATGTGAGTCTTTTAGTCAAGTGTTGGCTCTTAATGCCAGACTTCAAAAAGCAGTATATGCAATGGGTGAAGAACAAGGGTCTGAACAGTCAGGGAAAGCTTTGGTGGGAGATTTTTAATTAAAACAATCAGGAGGACATGAATTAAGATGAACTAAAAAACCATGAGAGAGTGCTGAGTAGTTTTTCTGTAGAATGGATAATCATATGGGAGTGTCTAGAGATTACGCTGGGAAAGTAAAGAGTAAAACTTCATTTGTTACTTCCATATATAGATGGGAGATGAACTTATACTATATGCAATGAAGATACTGGAGGGCAGGTCACCAAAGAGAGATAACAAATTATTATCATGTGAAGTGCTCTTTACATGATACATTGAGGTTACTCATGGAAGTAACTGTCATATGACAGGTCCAACCTAGTCACGGAGGACCTCTATACTGTAAGTCACTCAGAGACCCTGCTGGTTGGGTAGAATCTCCATTTCTTATTGCTGCCCTCTCTGCAACTTGCTTGTAGGTAGGGAAGAAAGCACCAGGGTATGTCATACTGGCAATGAAAAGTTTCAGCTTAGAAGTGATACTGATGGCCAGAATTGATCACATGGCTGCTACCAACCAGCAAAAGTTTCAGAAGTACAATCATACCTTGTGTCTGAAACCACAGAAAATTAGCTGTGCAGACCAGTGGACATAATAATTTTTCCAATTTACAATGTTAAACACTTTAAATCATCTTAACCTGTATTCAAAATTTAATATATTCAATTTCCCTTTTCATTAATTCAATTATCTATTTGAAAAACAAACTTTACTGAAAGCATAAATTAGTTTTACAAATATAATTAATTAAATTATTAAAAAAAAAAAGAAACTCCATCAATGTGAAGGCTATTTTGCAAATCAAAATCAGATCCTGGAGAAAGAAGCTGGATAGGGAGTACTATTTAAGAGTAGACTGAATCCATTTGAATGAAACATAGGTTTCTAAAGGAAGGGAGTTTGGCAATAAGGCAGTTCATTTGTTTGTTCCTCCCACCCTCCCTCCCTTTCCATTTCCTTTTTGTTGTTTCCACTTTATTGATCAAGCATGGGTGCCTGGATTTTCAAGGTCAGGAACAGGAAAGCAACAAATTAAAAGATCATTTGAAGAATGGCAAATACTGACTGGAGGGAGAAGGCCTCATTTGGGCCAAAAGTCATAGAAGAAGGAGAATTAAAGCCTAGAGGAACACTATATAACCTAGAAAATGACTTGGAGGTGTCATGGTAATAAGAAAGACCAGAGCACCATAAACATTCCCTGAATGGAGAATTCAATCAAATCCCAGAGTGGGTCTAAATGATCAGATTTGCTGGGTATAAGGCTAGATTACAATGACAAGTATATGGGAGCAAAACAAAGACCTGAATGAGAAAAAGAGTCAAAAGTAGACTCACTTTTGATGTCTTGGTGAAACTTTTTAATTAAAGATCTTGGTTGAAGGGAAAGTTAAAAGCAATGCTTCCTAAAATGTATGTCAGCATTACCTAGGAAGTTAGTAGTATAAATTTTTCCCCCAGACCCTGGCCCTAGAACCACTGAGTCAGAGACTCAGAGTAGCACCCATCAGTTTGAGCTTTAGTAATCTATAGTTTGGGTACCACTGCTTTAGACAAATGCAGATTAGGAATAATCTTGAAATACAGCCTTTTCTAATAACTCTCATTAGAATTAGGTGAAAATGGGAGAAGCAACTGAGGAGACCTGTATGAAAGGATAGGAGAGAAGGAGAGAATGGAGAAGATAAGGCTAAAAATGGGGAAAAGATGAGGCTGGAGGGTGCAACTAGTAGTGTGTTGAAATGGCCCATGGGTAAGGGCATTAAAGAGTGTCAGGATGAGGAACACAGGCCATGGGGAAGAAGGAACTCCAGAAGAATGCTTTTACATCACTCCAGGTAACAACCACTCAAGAAAAGAGAGAAAAGACTAAATAAGAATTGAGGTTATGAGGATGAACTGTTTTGTGGAAGAGTGAGGGTACAGGCTGACTATGTGAGATGGAGCTAAAATAGGGTGTAGAATCTGAACGATGAGTACCGATTATGAGGAGTATGTTTATCCACGGGAGAGTACTGAATCCAAGGGAATGGCATCTACATGGTCTCTGAATAGAGGAGGGATGCCAAATATAAGGTAGAGTTTTTATAAGGCAAGATAAAAGAGATAAATGATGAAATTAAAATTGCTGCCAAATGAGAAGATAACAATATAGACAAAGATATTGTCACTGGTACTAATGGGAGGGATCAGGCACCATACTTGGGCCAAAAGTCATGATGGAAAAGGAAGAGAAGTTAGATGCTATTTTAAGGGGAAAGCCCATCTAAAGAGTAGAAAATTAATTCTCAGTAAGGGAGAGAGTGGGGACATGAAGGAGGAAGAAACCTCAAAAAGAATATATAACCTTCATTATGAAAGGTTAGGATATACCTGGGAAATCTGCAAAAGGAAATCCAGAAGAACTTCTATAAGAGGGACATCAAGGATGTACTCAGAAATTAACATGTTAAGATTTGTCAAAAGTGAGGGAAGCAACTTGAGGAGACTTGAGGAAGCAAAGAGTAGAAGATGGACACTGAATGCTAAACAGAGAGGATGTGTGAATTAGGCTAAGAGCAGAACATTCGGTACGGAAAATGGGCTAAATAGTAACTTTAGGAAATGGGAATTGGAAATTTGTCAGAGTTGTGTATTAACAAGGAGAGAGACAGTGAGATAAGAATGTGGCAGAGGTATAAAGCTTTGCTGTCTAGAAAGCTTTATTGGGAAAATACTAGAGGTAATCTGTGTGGTCAATATAGTGAGAAATAAGAAAGAGGCCAAATAGTATGGGGATAAAAAACAGGTCACTGGCAAGATCCTACTAAAGTTCAGGCTGAACTGTGAGCACAAGCAAATGCAATAAAGAAAGTAGGACACAAGGGGAGATGGCACTGCGCTACACAGGGACGGTCCAACATAAGGCAAGTATCCAGAGGAAACAGTTGAATCTGTAAGAATGTAATGGACATGGTAGCTGAAAGGAGGGACAAAGAAGATAGGACTACAAAATTCTCTAGGGCAAAATAAGGAACAGAGAGGAAAGGAATGGAGGAACAAAGAAAAAATGATTTGAAGAAGGGAAGATATGGATTGGCAGGTTATGGCACATATTTAAACCTAGGTTATGATGGAATAAGAAGGAAGTGTTTATTATCTGTTTTAAGGATTGCTGTATGAAATTCAGAAGAGTTCATGGAGAGGCAGTGAGGCAGATCAGATCAAGTGTTTCAGAGATCCAGAATGGAGAAACAGGTCAGATCTCAAATTAGTCCCAATTGGGAGTGATGATATAGACAATGAGAAACAATGAGAAGCAAAAATCTGGCTCTGGAAAGAAAGTAGACTTGTTCTTGAAATATTTTTTTTTCTTAATTATTTTTAGATATACATGACAGTAGAGAGTGTATTTTGACATATTATAGTACATGGAATGTAACTTATTCTAATGAGGATCCCATTCTTGTGGTAGTACATGATGTGGAGTTTCACTGGTGGTGTATTCATATGTGAACCTTGGAAAGTTATGTCGGATTCCTTCTATCTTTCCTATTTAGTTCCTATTTTTTAAAGAGGATACACATTTAAAACCCTTAAGACGGTATTAAAAATGATTACTTTTGGGTACATAAATATTTATTAAAAGTATACAAATAGGATAAGCATCTCATTCAGATAGTGAATTTCTCTTGGAAGGGAAAGTGGTAAATGATTAGGGGAGTGGAAGACAGAGGAAGTCTTGATTATACATGCAGTATTTTATTTCTTTAAAAAAAGATCTCAAACAAATATAATCAAGTTAGGATACGAAGTGAGGTAGTGGGCATATGAACTTTGGGAGGATGCAAAGTTTTAATTAAAGAGTGTAGCTGATAAGAAATGTTAGAGGGGGAAGATTAGGATGAATTACAGCAATGTAAAAGACACTGACTTGACTAGAGAGCCTGGGGTGGGTAGTTTATTTGGTAAGAGGATTATCTGTACTTGGTGAGAAGTGAATGGTACCATTAAGGGAGTGCACCTCCAAAAGTAAATGCCTGGAGAAGAATAATGTATCCATTACAAATATAAGATTATATAAATAATTGAAAAAAAAACTAGGAAGAACTATTGAAGTTTGCTCAGTCAAAGTGTCAGGTTAGAATTAGATGTAAGAGAAACTACTGAGAGATATATAGAGAGAAGAGAGAAAGATGGAAGCTGAAATAGAAGTCAGGAGAAGGGGATATAAGATTTAGGCAGGGGTGCAGAACATGCAGGTTTGCAAAATATTAGAATTGCTAGGGTATTGAGGAAGACCAGGACAAGAAGCATTGAAGGACATCCGAACCAAAGTTCTAAAGGGGTGTGTGTAAAACCAGATATCAACAAAGGGAGATGAAAGGAAGACAAGAAAATGGCAAAATAAGAAATGAAGAATGGTATCTGGCTGCCTGGAAAGCTTTGTTGGAAAAAAGATTTGAAGCAATTGGTGCAAAAATAGAATGAGAGGTTAAAGTGAGATTAATGTGGACCAGAGCAATAATCCTAGCAAAGTCCAGACTAACTGGAGGGTGGGAACAGATTCAGTACAGAAGTAGGAAGATGGAAGAAGGCTGAACAATGCTGAATGTATATATTCAAAAGAAGGACTATATTCACTGGAGAAGTCTAGCTGAAGTAAGAAAGAATGTTGGAAATGTAAGGGTCTGTAGCACACAGAGGAGAAAAAAGAGAAAAGGAGTAGAAGAGCATGTTCAAGTTGTTTATAGATAGAATGACATTATTTGAACCATCACAAAGTTTGATGAGAGAAATGGCTATTGGTCCATACTTAGGCTAAAGGTCATGACAGAAGAAATATAGAGGCTAGTCACTAAGCCAGGGGACATTGTATGAATTTGCAGTTTTAAAGAAGGTGGAATAACAAGAATATAGATTAGGCATGAATTATAAAAACAGCTGTCAGATCTCAGAAAACCATGTAGAATGGAGATCCAGGGTCAGAAAAAGAGTTAAGAACTGAATGGGCGAGTGCTTGGTCTCTGGGAAATTTCAGTGGCTAAAGTGATTGCTTGCTAGGATATGTCAGAAATGAAGATAAAGCCTGAAGCAACCATTGCTGGATGGCTTGAAAACATTAGGATCAATCTTTTTAAAAGTAGATATTAGTGTTTCAGTATAACAAGTGCTACTGATTGAGGCTGGGATCATGATGAGGTAAAACTCAGGACAACACTCTAGATTCACTGATGTATTAGTGGAGGCAAGAAGTTCAGAATGTTTAAGATAGGGCAGGGCAAATGGTCAAAGGGAGTTAAGTGTGAGATTAAATTGGCCAGGATGTTAAGGAATCATGTCAAGACTGGCTAAAAGTGAGAGAAGCAACTGAGAAAACATATTTTAAAAAGAAAGTGATAAGGGGAAGGAAGAGATGCGTGGGCAAAGAGGAAATGTGTAAATTAGGGTTGGTTTGGAATCTGCAAGGTACCAAATGGCAAATATGATTGACACCAGAAAGAATAATGCAGGTATCACCAGCTCTCTAGTAATACAAATTAAATACTGCTTAACATGAAAAGTCTTATATATATAATACCATGTGCTTGGAAAATTTGGTACAATGAGTTACCATTCTAGTGCTAACAGAAATGATTTGCTTGCACACAAGCCTGCTTGGAATGGTACATTTTTGCTGTGGTCACAGCTCTTCTATCAGTAGGCTCACTTCCTATGCTGAAGAATTTTAAACACGTGCAATATTCCTGTCATCTTCCCCAAAATATGGGTGGGACACTTTAAACAACTCGTCAATTGGTAAGTAAAAATTTCCACATTTCTTCTTTATATATCTCATTTAAAAATAAGTTTTTGTTATTTACCTTGAAAGTATGTCACTGTTCCTTGCAGTGTAAAAGGAAAAATGCAATTATGGTCTTTATTGTAGTATGGGATCATCTGTACCATACACAAACATGTCTACTATTGAATGAAATATATGTAAGACAATGAGGCAGGTGTCCTTTAAAGTGGTTTATACTATAAGAAATTTGTGAATGTTTTCATCAGTGTTTTAGTGATGGTTGGGAAAATACGTTGGGTTTTTTAAAGGGAGATTGACTAGGGCTTTTTAAAATTGAAGATAATGCAATTTAAACATTTAGCTCAAAGGATACTGAAACTTTCTTGTACTCATATGGCTGTTAAGTCTAGGAAGAGGGCTGTGGAGTGTGGTTGTTTTTAAAGAAAGAGGGAAAAGAAAGTGATAACTAAGGACATAGGAGAGACAGTGTCCAGGAAAATGCATTTATAAAGAAAAGTTTAATCAATAGAAAAGTCAGAGACAAGTTCAGTGAAGTGGATATAAAACAAGGCAAATGGCAGGAATCCTACCAAGAAACAAAGAGAAAATGAAACAACCCAGCACAATATATAAGAAAGCAGAGATACAGAAATAGATTAAGCAGTGAATGTAGAACAAAAAGAGGTGTCTAATAGGAAGACATCAATGAATGTGTAGTGGTGATACAAGAGTATATAGGTATAAAAATAGTTTTTCCAAGGCAATAGAGAAAACAGAAAAAAAACAGTGGATATAAAATTTACTTTCAAATAAAGGTCATGCAAGGCTGACATACTGCCAAGATTTGGCACTGTCATTGTAACAAATGGAATAAGAAAAAAAAATACAGGTAGAAACTAATTGAAATGAGTAGTGTATGGACTCAATAACATTTCAGAGAAATTGAGTAAACTGATAGTGTCATAATAAGGAAACCCAGAAACAATTAAGTCATAGAACAGGGGCATAAACCAAAAAAACAAAACAAAACAAAACAAAACAAAAGGATATAGAATTAACAAGAAACAAGTTACCCAAGGAGAAAAGAGTGAAGGTGAGAGACACTCAAGTAAGATGCATCAGAGTGAAATGTTAGAGAAAGTCTGGGAAACAAGATAAAAATAGCATTAATATATTCAAGGAAAGAAAAGACAGGAACAAAAAGAAACTGGATTAACAGAAAGAAGGTAGACTATGACCACATTACAGTGCATTAAAAGGAATGTGTGATGGGAATAGAGGAAGACAGTAAGTGAAGTGGTCCTACATGTGGGGTCTGGCAACTCTTGATGGTACACAATTTTAAAGCTTGGAAATGTTAGAATAAGATATCAGACTGATAAGAGGAGATTAACAGTATTGGTAGCTTTTATACATCTAAGCTCATGAAAAGTCAAGTTTACAGCCTAGATATTTTAGAGGAATCATTTAAAGAGTCTGGGTAGAAGTAGAAAAACAAGGCATGGGAGAACAAGGCAAAAACAAGTTATGGGAGAAAAAAGAGAATACGGAAAAGATGGCTTCCATGAGAATTCTGGGTTTTTAAAGAAATACTATGTAGATGTAGGAAGTATAAATGCACAAAGGATCAGGTACACAAAAAAGGAAGATAAAGTTTAAAACACAGGTTAAAAGAAAAAATGGTATTGCCTGACTTACTAAAACAATGATTTTGAGAAAAAAGATGAAAATGAGGGGGAAAACACATCAATTACATAATGCAGGCCAGAATTGGGGCATGTTATGTGTGAAGAGGTGAACAGGGAGGGGAATGTGGTGGATCCTAGTGGAGAGTGCCAGGTCTACATCAGAGGGGCAAGTGCTGAGATCCTTGAGCGAGGACCAATGGTCAGCACTGGAAGGCTGGAGGCAGGAGATGGGAGAGTGAA
>JAJEJO010052930.1:0-25314 GCA_020662805.1 Glaucomys volans
GGGATTACAGACATCTGCCACCATGCCCAGCAGACTAAATGCATTTTGCATTTTGAGATGGACATGAGCTTTTGGGGGCCAGGGGCAAAATGTATGGTTTAGATATGAGGTGCCCCCCCAGAGCTCAAATTTTCAGAGGTGAAATGATTAGATTATGTGAGCTATAACATAATCAATGGATTAGGCCATTTGGTGAATAATTTAAAAGCGTTGCTGTACTGGTTGGTGGGGAGTGGCTGGTGGGCATGCTGGGGTTTGTATTTTGTCCGTGTACCTTGCTGTCTGCTTCCTGGCTGCCCTGAGCTGAGCATCCTTTCTCTACTATCCTCTTTCGCCAGGATGTTCTGCTTCTCCTTGGGCCCAGAGCAACACAGTTGCCTTACCACAGACCACACTCTGATACCGTGAACCAAAATTGAGCTTTTCCTCCTCTAAGTTGTTCTGGTGAGGTATTAGGTCCCAGCCACACAAAGCTGACTAATACAGCCTCTTTACATACACCTTGCCCTATTCTTTTTCTCCTTTCTCTTCCCCTCTCCTTTCCTCCCAACTCCAACCTCAGTCCTAAACTTGTCAATGGCTTAGTTTAACTGGGCTGAAATTGAGTTCCAGGCACCCTTCAGGGTGCTCAGCACACAATGGGGCCTTGCGGTTGGGAACTGCCTTCCTTAGAAGGCTGGTGTGGATTTTGTGCTGCAATGATGGATGTGGTCCTCTGTTATCCAAGCCAGGACTGTTACATGGGAAATACCTCATATGTATCATCTCATTTAATCTGTGGAATAACTCTATTCTGCCTGTGTCCCTCATTGCCTGGTGAGTTTTAGAAGCAGGAATAGCCTGAGTCCTTTGGGTCCTTGGGGACCACACAGGGCCCAATACAGGGTAAGCACTCAGGAAAGGTATATGAAAAGACATTGATTCAAATAGTAGTGATACCAGGTGTCAAGGGGGATCATCTGCCAGACCTCAGACTCTTCAAGTCAATTGACCTGGAGTTGCCACAGGCTGGGGCTGCCATAGGCTGTCCTTGATGGTCATTTTTCATGAAGCACCAAACAGGAAAAGAGACCAGGAAAGCAGAATCACAGGTGAAGGACATAACAAGCACTCATTCAACAAAGAACTTAACTGAGCATCTACTCTGTGCTCAGAATGAGCATGCAGAAAACCCACGGGTGAGGCAGAGCTGCAGGTGCCAGTCTCCTGTGGATTATGAACCTGTGTTGGAATGGATGCTGTGATCAAGGGGAGCATAAGGAATCCTAAGAATTCAAAAGAGGATGCAAACCCAACCTTGGGGATCAAGGAGGGCTTCTGGAGGAAGTGGCATCTTGAAAACCGTCTCACACATGCTAGCTGAATGAAGAAAGGGCAAGAGACACAGAATCTGAGGAGCAGGAACCCAGCAGAGCAAACTGGAGGGGTCAGAGACTAACAGGTGAAGGGAATATGGTCAACCAGAACAACGAACAAGGTGATTGGCAGAAGTGAAGGGAGTGAGGAGAGGTGTGGCTGGGAGGAACTGGAGGGCCACCAGGACAGCCCACAGGAGCCTTGAGTGCCAGACAAAGTGGGGGAGCTGATCCCTCAGGATCCCAAGAGCCAATAAACAGGTATGAAGCAGAGAGGACCAGGGCCACTAGGTATGTGTTCCAGAAAGTTTCTTCTGCGCTCTGCTCCCACTGCCTGACCCAGTTTATTCTTTACCTACTGCAGTTTGCCAGCTCCAAGGCAAGAGCCACACCTGACTCTTCTTGAGTGCCCTTTTGTGTCCTTCATGGAACGGAAGCAAGAATAAAAAGGTAGACTGGGCAGACAAAAATAGGCCTTCCTGCCTTCCCAGGTCCAGGGAACCCAGCCCAGGGCTCAGAACCCCAGTGACTCCCCAGGACCCGCACTGGAAGTCCCAGCTCTGTGAGTCGGCACACAAGGACCACTGCAATCTGCCACTCTCCAGCTTCCTGTCACCTCTTACACCTCACCTACAGTCTTAGCCTTTCCTTGAGTCACCTTCTCTCACAACTTGTGCATGCCCTGGGCACTCCTTCTCCCTGGACGGTCCTCTCCTTTTACCTCTATATATCAGACCAAGCCCACTGCTCATGGGACTTGGGCCCAAGCACCCCTCCTTCAGGGAGCCCTCCCTGATTCCCCAGCAGGGTAAGAGGCCAGTTAGGACCTCTGCCAGCAGTCATTATGTGACTATGCTGGTTGTCCCTCCCAATACCTGTGACTCTCTGTAGGGAAAGGCAGGCGCTGTTCACCTTAGTAACCCCCAAGGACTGGCAGGTCCTGACTGACCAACAACCTGTGGGAGCCAGGCAGTATCGAAGGCTTTAAAAGTCACACGCAGTGTCATAGGACAAAGTATATTTCAGAGAGGGATCCAAGATGAGACTGGAGAGGTGGGCAAGGCCCTGCAGCCTCACCAGGGGAGCAGGGGCTGGTTCTGAGGGCAATAGAAGGCTTGGCAGGGTGTGAAGCAGGTTGGAGCCTTTACAAGAAGGCTGACAGGGGCCATTTTAGAGCCCTCAGGAGACCAGCAGGCCACAGCCATTGAATTTGGGCAGCAGCTGAGAGGATGGAGAGAAGGGAGCCAGGGAAGATACTTCAGGGGAGAAAGGCCCAGACTTGGTGCCTGATTGCTCGTGGGTGGTAAGGGAGAAGGAGGAGTCAAGATGACTCTGGGCAGCTCCCCTGTCTCCAGGGAGAGAGGGAGGAGGCGAGTAGCCAGGTCCGACACCAGTTACCTTGGACACAAATAACCTTGGGGACCCTGCCCCCGCCAGCGCCGAGCTGCAGCTTCTACCAGCGGTCTCCCACCCCGTTTTCCCCAGGGGTTGACTCGACGCTCTGCTGGCTCCTGGCCCACAGCTCCCTCCCGCAGCCAGCTCTGCGCCTGCCAGGCGGGGAGGGAGGGGCAGCCGCAGGAGCCCTGCAGGGCGGGAGGAAGGGAGGGCGGAGGAAGCCAGCCTGGCAGACCCCAACCTGGAGTGGAGAGAGAAGAGGGGGCGTGGCCGACACAAGAGAAGGACTTATCCCCAACCACAGGGAGGCTAGATGCCTTCCTGGTCCTCCTGCCACCCCCCACTTTAGAGACAGGGTCACTGAGGCCCTGAGATGGCAGCTGGCTAGAGGCCTAGAACCCAGGTTTTGGCAAACACACCCTTCCGTGGGGTGCCCCCTCCGCGATTCCCAGCCTGGAGCAGTCACCTCCCCCTGGTCTGGCAGGGATGGGTGAGGAACACCAGGGACGCTCCAGAACAGAGAGGTGGCCCGCTCACTGACCCTAGCCCCAAAGTCCCTGTGGCATAGAAAGCTGGACTAAAGGACAGGGACTGAGTTCTCACGGATCTGTCAGAACCAAGTGGCTCTGATTGCTTATTTATAAAATATGTCCAATGCCTGACAAGGAGCCATCATAAGGGATGAAAGAGGGCTCTCTGAATCCAAAGTCACAGGATCCACAAAAACAGGTCTGCGTTCAAAGTCCATGTCCATAAGCCAGCATCTCCCTCTCTCGGGGCCAGTTTCCCTACCTGCACAGTGAAAGGACTTGAGCCAGTGAGCCTGAATGTCCAGCCCATCATTGAAAGGCTGCAAAGGATGCACCCAACTCCACCAAAGTTTAAGATCCTAGAGCAAAAATACTACTACTACCCTATTCCCTGACCCCCCAAAACTGGCACTTGGAGGCCCTTCTCTGGCCTGTCGCGGGTCTGCCAGGGATCACTGCAGCCCCTACCCAGATACTCCCTGCCTCGGCCATTCTCCGAAATGTTGCAGGCAGAGGACCTCATCCCAAGACTAGACCCAGACCTCAAGACCCTACACCGCCCCGCCTGCAGGACTCGGGAGGCGGCCCCTAGGGGGCAGTGTTGCCCCGAACTTGGGCGGCCGCCGCCACTGCCCCCGCCCCGCCGAGCGCCGGGAGAATACTAGAGTTCTGGGAATGTTGGAGACCCCCGGCACACACCGCCCCCCGCCGTCGGCCCCAGCCCTGGGGCTCCCGCGCCGCCCGCTCGGTGCGGACTAGCTGCTGGCTCCCCACCTCTCCCAGCAGAATGCACTTCGCAGGGACGGGTTTTTGTTTTTGTTTCTTTGCAGAGGTGGGGGGCAGGCATTCGGCTCGGGCTGCTCCTGCGGAGTAGGATGTCTGTGCTCAGAGATCTGTGGGAGAAATTGGAGGGGCAGAGGGGCTTGTTCTTCCAAGAACCTGTCAGTTGCTTCGCCGTGGCCCCTTTATCTCTTTGCCACCCTTCCCCACGTCTGACAGGCATCCATCCCGCACCACCTCCCCCAGATCCATCTCCAGGGATCCCCAAACCCCGCCAGCAAGATTCCCGGGGCTGCACTGTCCCCCGTTTCCGACCCCGCGCCAGCCTTCACTTCCCCAGCTCAAGCCCAGGCCGCGTGCGGACGCAGCCAGGACCCGACGGGCTGCGTTTTGGGGTGACTCCTACTGCGAACTCCCCCGCCCCCGGCTGTGAGCGTAAAGTCAGGGGCTGCAGTGAGGGCGGTAAAGGGGAAACGGAGGGAAAACCCCATTCAAGTTTTGTCCAACGGCTGAATGGTGGGGCGGGGGGAGATAGGGAGAATGTAAAAGCCCCGAACCCACAAAGCAGACTTTTTAAAAAATTATAATTGAAAACATCTCGAAGTAAGGGCCGCCAGAAACGGGCCAGCTCCCCGCCCCCCTCCCCATCCCCCTCCCCTGCTCCCCGGAGTCCGATGAAGTCATGATAAGTAGGCTGCAAAAAGAAGAAAAAGTGGGGGGTGGGTTGGGGGGCTGGGGGGCACAGGGGTCCCGGGCTGGGGCCCCGCGCGGACACAGTTTGGATACTATGGTTACGCGATCCGACCCAAACAGCGAAGGCGGACAACAATAGCGGCCGCCAGAGGAGGAAATTCCTTCCGGGGTGGACGGCGCGGGGGGAGGGGCGCCTGGCTGGAACGCCGAGGCGGCGGCTCGGCCAATCAGCGCGCGGCCGCCGGCGGTTTCAAGGTGCCCCGCGCCGCGCGCCCTCACCCCCCCCGCGCGCTCCGCTCGGGCGCTGGAATTGCTGAGACGTTTCCCTGCACGCGCCCCGGTAACCCTGCGGGGGCTGCTGCCCAAGCCGACACCCCCCAGCACGCCCCCACACCCCTCCCGGAGCCAGCCGCCCGGGGAGGGCTGAGCGTTCCGCTGCAGGAGTTGCATGCACTCGAGGGAGGTGGGGGAAAAATCCTTACAAACCACCCTCTTTCTATGGGGTTGGTTCCTGCACAAGCCTGTTTTCTATTTTAAAGCATGTCTCAAGAAAAAAATGAGAGGGAGAGAAAACAGCGAGAAGGTCCACCCTCAACTCAAGAAGCCTGGGAGGATCTGACCCCTGCCTCCCTGATCTCAGGGGTTCTTATGTAATAAGTTGGGTTACTGATATTGGCGGTCTTGCCCAGGCATCCGGGATGCGAAATTCCAAGGGCAGAGCTGCCATTTAGAAGCCCACCACCACCACCACCAAGTTAAAGTGACCTGTCTTGTGACTAGCCAGAGAAACCAAGGGTTTCCCTTAGCCGCCTTCTAAGGGATGCCGTTATTTATGTGGCGTCCAGCGGGGTGACTGCCCGCCTCTCCCACACCTGCCCGGGATTCGGTGCCCCAAGTCCACCTCCTTAAGAAGACCCGGACAGGCTGCCAAGCTTCTCTCCCCGCGCCCAGGCCCTCCACGATGCCCCCTCGCGCTCTTCTCCCCTGCCTACTCCCCAGGCAAACACGACGGACGCTGAGAGCACGGAATCGGTCCCGTTCCTTTTTTTAAGCTCCTGAACCAGGTTTCCGCTGTCTGATGCCTCCTGGGCACCCAGCACCCCTACGATGAGGAGTACATGTCTTTTTATTCATTGCATATTAAGAGATTCACTTCTCTGGAAGGATCCAGCGTTCAAAAAGTATTTCGCCTCTCTCCCACTCTTTCTCTCCCCCTCTCTTCCCACATAATGGGGATAACCCTAATTCTCCAGTTCCTCGTGTGTCGCTTTATAAATAAATGATGAGATTTTATTAATTATGCACGTACAGAATCTGCAAGCAGATTGCTATGTCTCTTGATGCTTAATAAAAAATAAAAGGGAAAAACCCTCCACACTGTGGCTGGGTGGTTTTTTTCCCCCTGCAAGCAAACAAAAACTTCAAGGGGCCATATGTCCTCCAAGCAGGGAGAGGAAGGCAGAAGTTGGGGAGTGCACAGGGCGGGAGGGATTAGAGGGGGCTCCCTTGCAGATTTCCAGGGCAGCTGAAGGCAGATTTCAAGTTGCCTGTTTCACGTTTGTGATTGAGCTGCGGTCTGAAAACACACCAAGGTTCGCTGGGGCATCTGTGTGCTAGGCGGGATGGGCAGCTGTCAGCAGTAAACAGGAAACCGGCGAGAAGGGAGTTGGCCGCAGCCCAGTCCCTGTCTCAATTTGGTGCCCCTCCTCAGAGCCCCTGGACCCCGAGCTCTCAAAACACACTTATTTTTTTGAGCATTTGGGCACTGACTGTTTCCTGAGTGCCAACACAATTCCTGGCACAAAGTAAGAGTCCAACAAATATTTACAGGGTAAATGAATGGAGCATGGAAAACAAAAATGGCTGCAGGATTGGCTGCAAAAGTGACCAGGGATAGGTTTGGGGGTACAGGAGGTATTTGGAACTTCATTCCTCAGACAATGAGGTAGGGGGGGTCACTGAAGTTGTCTGGAAGCCACAGAACAGAGTTAAGTGTTTAAAAACTAAGGAAGACTAGAAAGAGGTACAGAAATGAATTCAAGGGACAATAAGCAGAGTCTGTGTGACTAGGGAAAAAAGGACCCAGTGAGGAGGTGCAGGGCAGGGGTGGTGGACCTCAGTACCCTGGAACCAGGGAGTATGAGCCCAGAGGTGAGCTTTGATCCAAAACATTCAGGCTCCAGTTCTGAGTCCTAAGTCTGCATGAAAACAGGAACTTGGTGGGGTACAATGAGGGGAGTTGGGGACTCCCAGAGCACACACCCCGCCTTAAGCTACTTTCTGGGTTTGGTTTTGTTTGGGGAGGTCCTTGCCCATGCTAAGTAAGGGCTCTACCACTGAGCTACACCCCAGCCCTGAAATGTTTAAAACCAAGAAAATAAGAGACCCCCAAAGGAGGCACATAAAATTGCCCATAAAGTAATTTGTCCAATGAGGATCCAGAGGTAGCAGAAGGGTCACTCCCGGGCCCAGGGTCCCACACAGCAAGGCAGAAGTGGAGCCTGCGTGCCACCCCACTCGACTCAACCTCACAGGGGAGAAACAGTTTTCTCATCAGCCTGGGGCAGACCAAGTTTCCTGACAAAAGGGTTAATTAAAGTGGGCATGTGTTACCCAAGTTCAAAAATATTTTTTTTAAAGGGAGACATTCTGGATGCCGTTTCTCCTGCCTGTGAGAGAACTATATGTCACTGAGGAGTTAAAACGTAAAAATAAAATTGTGCTGGCCGTGGTTCCCACAGAGCTATCAAGCTGGGTCTTGTTGCTGGAGCCCTGGCATCTGCTGTGTAATTTGGGGGGCACTTAGTCTCCCATCCGTGGGTGGGGGCGGCTGTCTGCCTTCTGTCTTCTGCCTTTGTATCCTCTTAATTAAAAAGAACCAGGATCCCTTTCCGCATTACAGAACTTTTCTAGCACCAAGGAAAGTAAGGGGCTCCAGAAGCTGGAGGCAGGGGGATTGCAGGAGGTGGTTTAGAGACCCAGCCTGAGCCCACCTATGAGTAATGCCCTGAGGTGGGACCCTGAGTAAGGCCCTCCTTTTGCCCAGAAATCAAAGTGTGGTAAAGGGAGGAGTGGAGGTTAGTTGAGGGTAGAGAATTTTTTTTTTTTTTTTTTTTTTTTTTTTTTTTTGGTGCTACTGGGTGTTGAACCTGGGGGTCCACAATTGAGCTACATTCCCACCATTCCTGCCCTTTTGTATTTTTTGTTTTGAAACAGGGTCTCACTAAATAGCCCAGCCTTGCCACAAATTAGCCATCCTCCTGCCTCAGCCTCCTTCAAGGATCCAGCCTCAGTGGGCACCTTCAAGGGTCTTTCTTGTTCTGTGGTTATAAGATGTAAGTCCAGCAGGACCTTCGGGTTATTCCCCTGTGGTCTGTCAGAAAGAAGCCTTTGTACCCATGTAGCCATCATCCCTATATCCTGTCCCACGTTCTGGCTGTGGGCCAAGATGCAAATAAGCAAACCACCTCTAGACCAGAGGTCCCAAAATCACAGACATACTCAAGCTCTGATAGTGTCATACCCCCACAACCCCATGCAAACACACACACAGGCAGCAACAAGCTGGAGTCAGAAACTGTCCAAGCACAGGAGGCCCAGCTCACGTGGGATGTACATAGGCCCTCTTCCACGTCCCATGTTAGTGTTTGTTCAGCCTTTATTTGAATGCCCCAGTGACAGGGAGCTCACTATCATCTATGAATTATTTTTTCCCCCAATACTGGGAAATTGAACCCAGGGGTGCTCTACCTCTGAGCTACAACCCCAGCCCTTTTTATTTCGTATTTTGAGACAGGGTTTTGCTAAATTGCTGAGGGGCTCCCTAAATTGTCCAGGCTGACCTTGAACTTGCCATCCTCCTGCCTCAACCAACAGAGTTGCTGTGATTATAGATGTGCACCAACATGCCCAGCTACCATCTGTGAACTCTAACACAGCATATGGATGGTGTTCACCAAGATGTCCCGCTAATATCTCAAAGCTAGCATGGACCAAGATTGAAATCTTAGCTGGACACGGTGGCATACAGCTGTAATTCCAGAGGCTCAGGAGACTGAGGCAAGAGGATCCAGAGTTCAAAGCCAGCATCAGCAACTTAGGAAGGCCCTAAGTAACTCAGTGAGACCCTGTCTCAAAATACAATATACAAAAGGGCTGAGGATGTTGCTCAGTGGTAAGCGCCCCTGGGTTCAATACCCAGTATCAAAAAAAAAAAAAAAAAAAAGAGAGAGATTGAAATCTTAGTGTCTCAAGTCCTTTTCCTCCTCCCCTTCCTCCCGTGTCTGGCTCAGAGGCTGGTTCACAAGCTAGAAGCTTGGGAATTACTTTTGACTTCCCACTCCACCTGCTGCCTGCAGGTCCTGAGGGCCGGCCTTCTGGTCATCTCTGAAGTCAGTCCCCAGCTCAACCTCATGGCCTCATGGTCATCCTAAGACATAGTTATGTCAGCTGATCTTCTTGCCACATGACTGGGCCCTTCCAAACTGTCCTCCAGGTGGCCTTCCAGGGGGCTCTTTGAAAGCCTTAACCTGGCATTCCTCTGCTTAAGATAAACCCCCACCTGAGGCCCACATCATTCACGGCCTTTCTGGCCTTGGCTGCAACCCCACAGCTCACTCTTCTCAGGTGACTGACTTTACACTCCAGCCTCCGCAAGTGGTTCACTGTCACCTGAATATTCTTTGCCTTTTCATGCATCTGGACCTTTGAACATGCTGTACCCTCTCCTAGGACAACCCTTAACCACTAAAGACAGGGGTGAATAGTCCAGGGTCCCTGCCCTGGAAGAACCCATTCTAGAGCTCTACCAACCAAGATGGCAAGTGCTCACCACCCACAGCTCCTGAGCCCAGGAAGTGTGGCCAGTTGAAACGGGGGTGTGCTGTAGGTGCAAAGACTTAGCCCCCGCAAAATGGTAACATAGCTTGTCAATAATTTCCTCATGGTGCCAGGCGCGGTGGCGCACACCTCTAATCCAAGCGACTTGGGAGGCTGAGTCAGGAGGATTGCGAGTTCAAAGCCAGCCTCAACAACTTGGAGAGGCCCTAAGCAACTCAGTGAGACCCTGTCTCTAAATAAAATACAAAATAGGGCTGGGGATGTGGCTCAGTGGCCGAGTGTCCCTGAGTTCAATCCCCAGTACCAAAAATAATAATGATAATGATAATTTCCTCATGTTGATGTATATATGTATATATGTATATAATATGTTGGATATATAGAACTTCATAAAATATATTATTCAAAGTAATTTCACCTGTTTCTTTTTTCTGTTTAAAACGTGGCAACTAGAGAATTTGAAATGACAGAAATGGTTCTTATTTGTGGCTTGTATTATGTGTCTGTGGGACAGCACTGTGAGCAGCACAGACAGGGAAACAAGAAGTTATGGTGATGAGGTGGTGGGGTGAGGGTGACCAGGACACGTGGGGAGGGCACAACTCTGAGGGCAAAGGTCAGCTTAGACTTCCCAGCATGGCTGCTGCCTCCCGCAGCACCCAGGGCCAGGTGGCACACAATGACAAGTGCTGCTTGAAATAACTGCATTGAAGCTGGGCATGGTGGTGCACGCCTGTAATCCCAGTGACTCGGGAGGCCGAGGCAGGAGGATCCTGAGTTCAAAGCCAGCCTCAGCACAACTCAGTGAGACCCTGTCGCTAAATAAAATACAAAATAGGGCTGGGGATGTGGCTCAGTGGTGGAGTGCCCCTGGGTTCAATCCCCAGCACCAAAAAAAAAAAAAAAGAAAGAACTGCATTGAGGAGAGTCAGGTTCCTCTGTCACTTGGTCACTTTCTCTGGGAAGCCGGTCCTGACCACCAGTCGCCTGCATGCACAGGATGGGTTAGCCCCCTCTCTCTTCTTCATAGCGCTGACCAGACTGTGTGGTCAAGACTTTGATGTTGAGCTCACCTGCCCATCGTCTCCAGACTCCAGCCCTTGGCTTCCTCACAGCCCCTTCCCAGGGCTTGGCCCATGGGGAGATGCTCAATGTTTGTTGATTACTCACCTGTAACCCCAGAGACCCAGGAGACTGAGGCAGGAGGATCGCAAGTTTGAGACTATTTTCAGCAATTTAGCAAGACCCTGTTTCAAAATAAAAAGGACTAGGGCTGTTGCTCAGTGGCTGAATGCCTCTGGGTTCAATCCCCCATAGCAAAAGAAAAAGGGGGAAAAAAAGTGAAGGGAATTCCTTCATTCAACAAACATTTATTGACCCTGAGTGGCCTTTCTAACTACATCCTCCCACACCACGTGTTCTCACGCACGCCTCCCACCAACCCCACAGCGCCCTTTACAGCCAGCTATAGCAATAGTGCATGATTTCATTCAGTGAGTACCACCCATGGGCCACTTGATACTTACGTAGATTCTCCCGTTTAAACTTTTTCCTAATCCTGCAAGAAAGGTTTCAGATACTCCATTGTTACACCAGGAGGGACCACAGGCTCAAGAGGGGAAGTGACTTGCCCAAGGTCACACAGTAGGTCTGGATGGAACTGACCTGAGACAGGGTTTCCCTAGGACTGAGTTGACCAAGCCACTCCCCATTCTCTCTCCCACTTGCTCCCTGTCCCCCTCCATCTCTCCAGCCTGTGAGACAGCACAGTTTAAGTCACGTCCCAGCAGCAGGGAGGGCCCCTTATCCCACACTCAGTGCAGGGGAAGAGCCCCACCCCCAAACCATGCTGCCTAAGGCTAAGCACCCCACCCCCAGCCTGGGAAGGGAGGAGGGAGGAAAAGAGAAACCCACCAGGGCCTCTGGGGCACAGCCCTTGAGGAGCCCCGGTGTTTGGTTTCAATTAGGAGGACAAATTCCAGGAAGCCAGGCCAGTGCTGGGGGGATGGGGGTGTGCAGAGCAGGGCTCCGAAAAGAGGAGGCTCCTGGAATCCAGCCTCAGAAAGAGGCTCCCGGAGGGCTGAGGGGCCGCTGGGAAAGATGTGCAGCCTGCAGGGTTGGGTTAGAGTCCCAGGTCGTGGTCACCAGTGTGCAGTGTGTACCCTGAAGGTTGTGGAGATGCAGTCAGGTGCTGGCACCCACTAGGCTCAGTGAGTGATGGCCAGCTCAATGCTCTGGGGGTGGGGAGGGCTGCCTGGTGGTTGATGGTGCAACCCATGGCAAAGCTGGGACCTTGTGCAGAGCCCAGGAGCTCCATGCAGGGTGGCCAGCTCAAGGGCAGCACAGGAGCTGGGTCCTAGGAAGCCCAGAGGAGAGAATGGACCACGAGGAGGGAAGGAGCCTTGCTGTCCTCTTTACCCTGGTCTCCCCAGCATCCAGTATGGGGCATGGCTACAGCAAGTGCTCAGTGGACACTTGTTGAATTAATAGTTCTGGGAAGTTTCAAGGAAGGCTCTGCAGTCAAGGGGAGCATCAAAGCAGGGTTTTGAGAAATGATGACTGTAAGGTGGAGACCAGCGAGGAGGAAAGGGCATTCAGCAGCAGCGGATGCAGAGACCAGGCAGCCTGGAGCACGTGGCAGAGATTTAATTGACTCAAGCATTCAACAAATATTGATGGCACTCCTGTGATGTCCCAGGCACCGTGCTCAGCAAATTGCTATGCTGGATTGGAAGGGGTGAGCTGGGGAGTAAGCAGTGGCAGGATCGTAGCAGTAAGAAGAGGGGCAGGGGTGCCCTTACATGTCTTGCAAGTTAGTCAGGTCTGCCTGCAAGTTGTGGGGAAGGCCTGAGGGTCCATCTCTCCTGGGAACAGAGAGCCAAGGTGTGGGAGTCAGAGTCCTCTCGTGAATGACCCATGTCACCACTTAGATGAGGGGCCTGTGGCTCGGAGCAATGCTGGGTCTTGCTCAAGGACATCTAGGCAGGGATGGGCCTCGGTGACTCACAGCCAGTGCTTGCACCCCCTTGCCAGGTCCCTCAGCTGTCAATGGATTCAACTTCTCTTCAACCTACACCTGCCTTGGTCAGAAATCCTGGGTTTCTGGGTTGGCTACTCCCTTGTTGAATGACCTTGGGTATGTCTCCTCCTCTCCCTGGGCCCAGAAGACTTGGACTGAGACAGAATTCCTCCAGGTGTGGGACAGGCACATGCGGCCAGACTGGGGAGAAGGTGGAGGGGGGCACAGGCCTAACCATTCAAAACAGAGCATCCACCTCATCTTAATGAAAGTTCTTCATGTTTGGTTCTTCTGATTAAATCGGGGAGAAGGAACAAGGTTCTTCAGAGGCTAATGTGTCTTTAAGGCCTTTCTAACGCTTGTGAATCTACCTTTGTCACAAAGAGGGAGGCCTCCCAGCAAGCAAGGGTATCTAAGCTAGGACTGTAGAATTGCTTCGTTTTCACTGAATTTATTTTTATCTTTTTCTTTTTTTTCTTTTGGTGCTGCGCATGGAACTTGCGAGGCAAGTGCTCTACCACTGAGTACATCCCCAACCCTATTTTTATCTTTACCTTCTGTTTTTTGGAAAGCCGAACTGGTTTTCCATTTAGAGTACTGATACAGTTCCCTTGTTAAATAAAATTTTTGCAGAACTGGATTAATTTACAGAAAAACACCAAGCAGCTAAGGTAAGCAACTATGGGGGAAAAAATAATGGAGGAGTTACAAATGACTGGACTTTGGGGAAATCCTGAGTAAGGGTCCCCTCTGACTCTTCATTTCTAACCTCAGTCATTCTCTAAGCAACTGACTTAGGGTCCAGGCACTATCATCTCTCTTTGTTTTTGTTTTTTGTTTTTTGGTTTTTTTTGGAACCAGGGATTGAACTTAGGGACACTTGGCCACTGAGCCACATCCCCAGCCCTATTTTGTATTTTTATTAGCGACAGGGTCTCACTGAGTTGCTTAGGGCCTCGCTAAGTTGCTGAGGCTGGCTTTGAACTCGCGATCCTCCTAACTTAGCCTCCCAAGTGGCTTGGATTACAGGCGTGCACCACCACGCCGGGTTATCATCTCTCTTTGTAAAGGGAAAAAAAAAAAAAAGAAAAGAAAGAAAAGGAGGGAGAAGGTCAGCATATCACTGGGCACTTAATGTTGAAATGGAACCATGTCCCAGGAATTCCCCTCAGCAATTTCTTTTCTTTTTTTTTTTTTTTTTCATTTGCTCTAATTAGTTATACATGACAGTAGAATGCACTTGGACACATCATACATATAAGGAGAATAACTTCTCATTCTTCTGGTTGTGCATGATGTAGAATCACACAGGTTGTGTAGTCATATATGTACATGAGATGCTAATATCTGATTCATTCTGCTATCCTTCCTATCCCCAAACTCCCTCCCCTCCATTTCCCTCTACCTAATCCAAAACACCTCTATTCTTCCATAGTCCCCACCCCTTATTGTGAATTAGCATCCACATATCAGAGAAAACATTTAGCCTTTGGTTTTGGGGGATTGGCTTATTTCGCTTAGCATGGTATTCTCCAGCTCCATCCATTTACCTGCAAATGACAGAATTTATTCTTCTTTAAGACTGAGTAATATTCCATTTTGTATATGAACCATATTTTCTTGATCCATTCATGTGGTGAAGGGCATCTAGTTTGGTTCCATAGTTTAGCTATTGTGAATTGAGCTGCTATAAACATTGATGTGACTGGTAACTGTAGTATGCTGATTTTAAGTCCTTTGGGTATAGACCTAGGAGTGAGGGGCTGGGGATATAGCTCAGTTGGTAGAGTGCTTTCCTGTCAAGCACAAGGCCCTGCATTCAATCCCCAGCACCGCAAAAAAAAAAGAAAAGAAAATAGACCTAGGAGTGGGATAGCTGGGTCAAATGGTGGTTCCATTCCAAGTTTCCTAAGGAATCTCCATACTGCCTTCCATCATGGTTGCACCAATCCCCTCAGCAATTTCAATATCAGCAATCCAGTTGGGACAGACCAGGGCTGTACCTCATGAAGTGGAGATGAGGAAGGAACCCAGTTGGGGTGACTGGTCCTGGGCCATTGCCAGCCTCATTTTTTTTTCCCCTTTTCAGTGCCAGGGGTGGAACCCAGAGCCTCCCTCATGTTAGGCAAGCACTCTACCATCCCCAGTCCTGCCAACTCCATTTTTCTAATTGTGGGATAGACTCTGGGTAGGGAACTCTGGAATTTTTACAATAGAGTCGGTCAAGAGCAGCTGTCAGGAGGTCCCTAAGCCGAATGACCTTGCAACCATTTGGGAGCAGGGCTGATGAAGCCAAAAACTGGTGAGGTCCCTGCCCACGCCCCATGCGTGGCTGTCAAGTCTCTTCGGGGTTCCCCCTAGACTGCCTTCCATAGTCCCAGTCTGCCTGGAAGATTCCTACTCACCCTCTGAGCTCCAAGCTGACACTTCTGGGAGCCCTAACTCCATCCCTCAGCACTCCTGCCCATCTGGGTCAGGGCTTCCTGTGTGCCTGCCACCCTTCCCCACAGATGGGACGCAGTGTCTATTTTATTTCTATTTCCCAGTACAAAGCACAGGGGCTGGCACCAGGAAGAGCTCAATGAAGTCTGACTGAGTTGAAGAAGGTACTTTGTGGCTACATCCTCTCTGACCCTTCTGGGAAATCTCAGGCGCCTCATCTTCCTGTAGGAGACCAAAGCCCAAAGCGCCTATGAAGAGTTGTGAGAGAAAAGGGAAAGGCCCAGGGAGCTAACACCAGGGGTTCAAATCCTGTTTGGCTGCTCAACCAGAGTAATGTAGCTGGGTCTGGTTTTTCCTGTGTATTTAATGGTGATCCTAACTCCCTCCACAGAGGCAGATAGGGTGTGACAAATAAATGAGATAAAGTGAGAAAAGCTACTGGTGCAGGTCAGGTAGGCACTTCTTATTAATTACATGTTCCAACTATAGAACGTGCAGGAAGCCTTGATGCCTATGAGAAACAGGAACTCATTTTAGCCCAGGAAACCAGGCAGGGAAAGTGCCATACTTGTGAGGGCACTTTTGAGTTGGGCTTTGAGGTATAAACAGGAGTTCCCCCATTGAGATCGTCGAGAGACTTAGGAAATAAAACGTGGAAATTGAAATGAAGAGGCTGAAGGTCCCACAGAAAGCACTCCCAGTCTCTGCTTGGAACTTCAGGAAAAAAAATTTTTGAAAAGAAGAAGGAAAAATTTGTCCCAGAGCTTTGGGAAGAATTCTAGTAAGGCAGCTGGGTGTAGCTCAATGGTAGAGGGCTTGCCCAGCACACTCGAGGCCCTGAGTTCGGTCCCCAGCACTCAAAGAAAACAAAACAAGCCAGGCGCGGTGGCGCACGCCTATAATCCCAGCGACTTGGGAGGCTGAGGCAGGAGGATCGCAAGTTCAAAGCCAGCCTCAGCAACTTAGTGAGGCCCTAAGCAACTCAGTGAGACCCTGTCTCTCAATAAAATACAAAATAGGGCTGGGGATGTGGCTCAGTGGTGGAGTCCCCCTGGGTTCAATCCCCAGTACCAAAAACAAAACAAAACAAAACAAAACAAAATCTAGTCTTTAAAGGTATAAAATAACCTAAGAAGGGTCAAGGGTCCCTTCATCATAAATCAAAAGGTCACTGGTCCTTCCTTCTGTGGCTAAGCTGCCCAATTACAATCACTTTTGTCCCTAAGCCTGCTTCCTTTGTGCTGAAAGTGAGCCCCACCTTGCTGTGGGTGGGGAAGGCTCCCCTCTGATTCTTGGGTTTGTGTCCAACAGGCTGGGCGCCTGGCCAAGCGGCCCCTTCCCTCCCTCTCCGAAAGCCTGACCTGCCTTCTGCTCAGGGCTCATTCTTCCCTGCAGCCTTGACCCAGGCAGTGATGCCAAATTGAAAAATAAACCCCTTTCCTGGGCCTGGGGTGGATGGAAGGAGGCAGGGCCCATTTCTAGGTCAGAGCTCCTTGCCCCTGCCCTTCCTCCCCTTGCTCTTGTTGTTCAAAACTAGACCTTGGGGAGAGAGGGAGAGGGAGGTGGGGTGCTGCTGTGTGTGTGGCTGAGTGTGGATGTCTGTGCAGAGGGAGAGGGAGAGAGAGGGAAAGAACAGAGCCTGGGAGTGTGTGTGTGGAGAGAGGGAGGGGGAGAGAGAGAACAGAGGTTGGGAGTGTATGCGTGTGGCTGTGTGACTGCGTGACTGTGTGCAGGAGAGTCTGTGGGGTGTGTGTGTGTGTGTGTGTGGCGCTCCAGCAGCAAGCTGTACCTTAAAGGCACAGATCCTGCCTCCTCCCCGGTCCCTCTACCTCCACCTCTAGCTAGGACTGCAGCTTACCCACTACCATCAGCTGCACCCAGGGCAAGCTGTCCCCAGTGACTCCTTCCTGAGGGGCAAGAAGCAAGCTCACCACTCTCAGAACCAGCCCTCCACCACTGGGCTTTTGAGAACTCAGGGTCCTACAGGAGGAAGAAGAAAGGAGTTTTATTCCTGAGGAAGGGGGGTCTCCCTTGAGAACTAGGGCCTGCCAGGGACAAGACAGAGTGGAGGGGGCTCTAGATCTTCACCCACTAGGGCTGGACGCTGGGCCTCCAACCTACACACGGCTTTCCAAGGCTGACAAGGCACAGAGCTGCATAGCAGTCACCGCAAAGACGTTGTGGGCACGTGGTGGCAATACAGCCAGGAGGGTCTCTTTCAGGAAGGAAACCCTCGCCTCGATTTTGTGCCCTGCGGGTCTTCCTGCCGGCTTAGCAACTGGAGCTGCGGAACAGAGAGCCTGAGTGTGTGTTTTCTTCCCCAGACCCCAGACCCTCACACAGGTGTTGGTCCAGAGCCGGAGGTGAGGGGTGGGGCACTGGGAGGCTAAGGCCTGCTTTCCCATCCTCTTGTGTCCCCGACTGCTGTGTGACCCTGGACAAGCCCTTCACCCTCTCTGGGTTAGTTTTGCTCTCTGCACAGCGGAGACTTGGGTGTGGAGCCTGTTAACTCTTCCAGCTGACACTCCCCGGTTCCAGGTCTAGGGCCTCATTGGATGAGAAAACACCTCCAACTGCGAAGAGGAGAAATTCCTTCAATCCTCCGGGCCGTCCCAGAGCTAGAAAAAGTAGCGTGCTCTGGAAGTGCCCACGGAAACCCCTGGGCTGACCCCTCCATTCCCAGTTGGAGAAACTGAGGCTGGAAAGGGAGGTGGAAGAGGTGAGTTGCTCAAGATGCTCAGGAAGCCGGGTGTCCTGGTCCTGGACCTGGACCTGGACCTGGACCCAGCCCCGGCTCCGCGCCAGTGACGGGGTCGCGGAAGGAGCAGCGGGAGGAGGCGCAGCCCCGGGCGCCGGCCGTCCGACCCCGAGGGCCCCTTCCGGCCCCTCCCCCAGCCTGTGCACCGTCCCGCCACCTGCTCCCCCGCCCGCCGGGGCGGGGCGGCCGCCCCCGGTCCCCATGGCAACGCGCGCCCAGGCCGCCCCGGCCTCCCCGCCGCGGCGCAGTCCATCTGGCCCCCAGCCCGCCCCAGCTGGGCTGCCCGAGGCCCCGCTCGCCAGGGGCCGCGCAGCCCCGCAGCGGCCAGAGACCAGCGCGGGCAGCTCGGGCGTCGGGCACCTCCCGGGGCCATGGAGGTGGCTGGCTGCTGGGAGCACCAGAGGGTTCAGGAGCCACCCTGCCCTCCAGGGTCTCACATTCTAGTGGCGGAGGCAGAGAGAGACCCTCCCCAGCTGCCCCAGAGGCAGCATTTCAGAATTTGTGGCCAGTTCTCTGAATCCGGCCAGCCTGGGTTCCTTGCCTGAGAAGGCATTTTGAGTAACTTGTCCTTCCGAAAAATGGAGCTGATTCGAACCTGCCTCCTAGAATGGTCGTGAGGAGCAAAGGGCTCAGTAAAGAAAAGTGCGGGGAAGTAAACACCTTACTGCAGGCCACAAGCACCACTGCAGGAGAGGGAGAAGGGGACAGGTCCTGGCCCAGCCTGGGGGCGGCAAGGGGAGGCTTCCTAGAGGAGGTGATACCAGTTGAATCTTAGGAAGTAGAGGTCAGAAGCCTAAGGGACAGGAGACACCGTGGGCAAGGACATGGAGGTGAATAATAGGATGTGTGTTGGGGGGCGGGGTGCCAGGAGAGCGTAGAAGACTTTGTCTTGTAGTGGGAGGGCTCTGGGACAGGAGCCACTAAAGGGTTTTGAACACAGGTGTGGCAGGGCCTCTTGAGTTCCTGGAGGTCACTCTAGCTGCCCTAGGTAGAATGGCTTGGAGGGGCCGGCAGGCTTTCTGGAACATGATAAGGCCTGAACAAGAGGAGATGCAAAGTCAATGGAAGGTGTGAACAGAATCCAGAGCTGGTGAGGAGTAGATGTGGCAGAATTGCACCTGTGAGCATGGGGATAGCCAGGGATGCTCAGGTGCTTGGGTGAGCACTGGGAGAGGTGGCCTGGCCAGAAGAGAGGAGGGCCTGGGGTGGGGAGCAAGATGATGAGTTAGTGTGTGCAGAAGGGTGGGGGTGGGATGCTCCACACTTCAGTGTGGAGCCCAGAGGCCTGGGCTGGAGGGACCAGCATGGAAGACAGTAGCATCTGGAGGATGACAAGCCCTGTCAGGGGCCTGAGAGCTGCCCAGAGTCAGCAGGCTGTGGAGCACCCTCACCAGGCCACCCTACCACAGAGAAGAGGAAGATTGTTCTTCATGATTTAATTCTTTTTTTTTTTTTTTTTTTTTTGCGGTGCTGGGGATTGAACCCAGGGCCTTGTGCATGTGAGGCAGGCACTCTACCAACTGAGCTATATCCCCAGCCCCATGATTTAATTCTTAGCACCCCTTTTCCTTGGGTGCAAGTGGGATCTGTCCAAAAGGAATTTTGGAATTCTGACAAACTCAACCTGTGCTAAGATCTCTTTCTGAGCTTTTGGGGGGTTTATATGATTGCACGGGAAGGGCAGAAGAATATAAGGAACTAGTGTATTATGCTGGCTTGTCCCAGTTCTGTGTGTGTGTGTGTGTGTGTGTGTGTGTGTGTGTGTGTGTTACTGGAGATGGAATCCAGAGGCACTCTACCACTGAGCTATATTCCAAACCCATTATTGTTGTTGTTGTTATTTTTATTATTATTTTAATTTTGGTACCAGGGATTAAACTCAGGGGCACTTAACCACTGAGCCACATGCCCAGCTCTTTTTTGTATTTTATTTAGAGACAGGGTCTCAATAAGTTGCTAGCAGCCTGGCTAAATTGCTGAGGCTTTGAACTCTCGACCCTCCTGCATCAGACTCCCGAGCCACTGGGATTACAGGCATACACCACAGCACCTGGCCCCAACCCATTATTATTATTGTTAATTATTATTATTATTATTATTTTGAAATAGGGTCTTGCTACATTGTGTAGGCTGGCCTCAAATTTGTGATCCTCTTTTCACAGCCTTTGGAGTGGTTGGGATTACAGGTGTGTACCATGGTACCTGGCCCAGCTCTGGGTTTTAGGCAAGTCTTTCACCAAGCCCCAGTTTCCTCTTGCTACCTGCTTTGCAGGGTCATTTTAAGAATGAAACAGAGGGCTGGGGATATAGCTCGTTGGTAGAGTGCCTGCCTCGCAAGCACAGGCCCTGGGTTCAATCCCCAGCACCGCAAAAAAATAAATAAATAAGAATGAAACAGGATACTGGACACAAAGCTCTCAGCTTGGGGCCTGGCACAAGGAAGGCATTCTTGTCAAATGTGCCTGTTCCCAGAGCCTCCCCAAGAGGGGGGAATGTTAACTTCCAGGGATTGGACTGGGCATGTGCAGGTGAGCTGGTCAGCATTAGCTCAAAGACCTCCAACTGCCACAGACTGGTTGGTATGACCCCTCCACCAGGTGCCTGCCCTCACACTGCAGCCTGAGGTGAGAGGTCACACACCCTCCTGCCAACTTACTCTTTTCCTCCTGCTTCACCCCTCACTTTGTAGTTCTGCGAGTGCATGCGTGGACCATGGGTCCTCTTCCCAGCTCCCAAGCACATCTCCCTTCACCCCCAAACAGCTCCTGGACATAGATGCACAAACCTGTCCTGGGAGTGGGCTCAGTGCCCTGGGGCAGGGAATTCCAGATGCCAGGTACCTGGAGTGTAATCTAGAATGGTGATCTTGGGCCCCAGGTGGACACATTCCCTTGCCTGCACACACCTTGTAGGGAATGGCGGGACTGGAGGAAAAATAGGGGAACCCTGCAGAATAGAGCTCGAGAAGGGCACCAGCTGTCCAGGGCTACGGGTCACCTGCCTCTCTTCCCATTAGCCTTTCCCAGTAAGGCCTCTGTTCTGCCTACTGCTTCCCAGCAGCTGTATCATGGAGGCTGAAGCCATTTGTCCATCTGTCTGCTCCCTAACCAGCTGAGGTCACTTCAGACTTTGCCTCCAGCCATACTAGCCTCTGCTGGCCCTGGGAGAGGGTAGAATTTTGAGGCTTCCCTTTCAGCCACATCATGGGCCATCACACCAGTGCATGTCCAGTCCCTCACTTGTTATGGGAGGTCCTGTTATTGTCCTCCTTTAAAATTGAGGAAAAGAGCCCAGCATGGTGGCCCACGCCTGTAATCCCAGCAACTCCGGAGGCTGAGGCAGGAAAATCGTGAGTTTAAAGCCAGCCTCAGCAAGTTATCAAGGCCCTAACCAACTCAGCGAGACCCTGTCTCTAAATAAAATACAAAATAGGGCTGGGAATATGGCTTAGTGGCCAAGTGCCCCCCAAGTTCAATCCCCAGTATTAAAAACAATAAATAAATAAAAGATGAAAAGGTCTGGGGATGTGGCTCAGTGGTTAAGGACCCCTGGGTTCAATCCTCGGTACCAAAAATGTTTTTAAAAATAAAACAGGAAATAGAGGCTCAGAGAAGGTAAAGAGGAGCTGGCTTTTCAGAGCACCTACTAAATGCCAAGCACTGAGGCAGGTGCTTTTATTTTTTTGGTTTATTTATTTTTTTTGGTACTGGGGTTTGAACTCAGGGGCACTCCACCACTGAGCCACATCCCTAGCCCTATTTTGTATTTTATTTAGAGACAGGGTCTCACTGAGTTGCTTAGGGCCTCGCTAAATTGCTGAGGCTGGCTTTGAACTTTCGATCCTCCTGCCTCAGCCTCCCAAGTGCTGGGATTACAGGCGTGCGTCACCGCTCCCGGCTTGAGGCAGGTGCTTTTAAAGACCAGACCCTACACTCTCCCTAATAAGTGTCAGAGTAGAGGTAAGGACATGGGAGCTCTGGAAGAACAGGTAATTTGCCCAAATCTTCCAACTGGTGGGGGGGTGGAATTTTAAACTCTGGCTGATTAGAGCCCTCACCCAGGCCTCAGGGTCTCATAGTAGGCCTTTAGTAAGTCTTGCCAAAAGGAGCTGAGGATAGCTGGAAACCTGGGCCTGTCATCTCCAGCCAGGGCCATGGAATGCAAGGAATGTCCATCCCCAGGGTTGGGCCTTGGGCAAGGTGACCTTTGGGGAGATAAAGTCGAATTCCAGTCATAAGAGGCCAGCAGAGGCAGCCTGGGGTGGTGGTACTGCCAGGGACAGGGACCAGGAGACCAACTGCAGCTGGGGCCTGCTCCCCAAACTCTTTCCCAAGCCACTAGTTAAAACTGGGGCACACTGTGGAAGAGATGGGAGGAGAATACGCCGCGCTCCAGCCTCTGCTGTCACTGCAGTCTTCTTCCCCTGCCCAGCCAATGACACCTCAGTTGCTGCGCCCCTACCCCTGCCCCTGAATGTTTCTCCTTGGAGAGCCCTGGGGAACCTCAGCTAGGAGCCATCCACACTGAACTCACCATACTCCCAACCAGCCTCCCAGCATCCCCTGGGAGTGCCAGCTCCATACCCACGTGACCACCTGAGCACTCAGAGAGCACGGTGCTGGCCTCACCCTTCCTTCTCCCTCTTGCCTGTGTGTCCTAACAGTCTCCTGAAAGCTCTAGGATCTTCCCTCCGGCCCAGCACCCTGCTCCATCTCCTCTTTTTCTGTCTAGCTAGCCTCTTGCTCCCTCTGGCAGAACTCTCCCAATTACAGGCAGGGACATGGAGCTCAGGAAAGAGGTGACTTGCCCAAGGATCACCCAGCTGGTAGGAGGCAGAGGCAGAATAAAATTTTAAATTAAATTTAAATTTCAAATCAGTGAAATTTGAATTTCAGGATAAACCATGAATAATTTTTAGTGTAAGTATACCCCAACTATTACATGGATATACTTAAATGAAGAATATACTTGTTATTATACATCTGAAATTTGTTTATGTATTTATTTATTTAGAACCCAGGACAGGCTACCACTGAGCTATAGCCCCAGCCTCGAACTTACAACCCCCCTCCTGCCTCGATTTCCCTAGTAGCTGGGATTTTAAATATGTGCCAGGACACCCAGCTGAAATTTGAATTTACTGTGTCTTGTATTTTACCTGGCAACCCTAAGCCAATGGTCTTTACCACTTAAAAGTCTCCACTGGTTCCCTGGGGAGCAGGGGATGGAGGAAGTTCCTTTGCTTGGAGCATCCCCCCCCCCCCCCCCCCCCCGCCCCGTAGTTATCTGCCTTCAATTCTTCCATAACAGCCTTTGACTGGGTTCGGTGGGGTCTGTTCCTCTTATTAGAGCCCTGAGTGTCCTGCACTGCTGGTCACCTCCTCAGTAAGAACTCCACGAGACCAGAAGTTTGTCCTTTCGTTTTCTGAGGTCCTCAGCCCCTAGGACCTTACATGGCATTCTACTTGCTGTAGAACCCCAGATAAACTCATTGCCTGTTCTGGGCCTCAGTTTCTCTGAGAAAGGATCATCCGAAATGGTTCATGCAGCCCCTTTCCAGCTGACACCTGCCCGTTTTACCCAGGACATCTGGTGCAAGGCTGTTTCTAGGAAGGAGCTCAAGTGCAGTGCACCTAGACCCGAGAACCAGCCCCTTCTCAGCCAGACTGGTCTCCTCTGGCAGGTTCTGTAGAAATGTGGATCCAAAACCTCCCTGGTTAGAAGGTTGAAATGACAGAGAAAGAGCCTGGGGCAGTGCATAGAGGCCCTCAAATAAGGAGAGATTTCTCAATGTCCTGCCCAGGCATTAGGCCTGCCTGACCTCCAGGAAGAGCAGAGCAGAGGTTGGGAGGAAGGGAGGAGGGAGGGGGAGGGTATTTGCCTCCACTGAATCCCTGGTATTGGCTGCTTCTTTGCCTCCATCATCTCATCCAGTCTCCCCAGCTCCCTGCAAGGTGGAACCTGTCTTACAGGGGAGGGTCCAAGAGGCTGGACCTTCTGAACAAAGTCACACAATCAATAGAGAGCCAGCCCTCCTGCTTCCCCTCTTCACTCCAGGGTTCCAAAGCGAATCCAGGAACTTAAACTGAGGTGGGGACAAGAGTCTATCTTGTCCTTGAGGCAGTGAGTCCATTTGGTCATTCGGAGCAGGCAAGAGGGCTGGGCTGATCAGAGCCTATCCCACACATTCAGGTGGCCTGAGGTTAGTCATCTTTTGAGGACCCCTCTGTCCAGGAGAAATCTGGGCTCCCAAGACAAGGTGCTAAGTGCCTGACCTTGGATCTGGGCTTGATTTCAAATTCTTGTTTTGCTCTTCCCACTCCCCTCTCCGAATGTCACTTGTCCTCTCTGTGGAATGAGGGGTAACAAGGCCATCCTCATTTCTGAGGGCTGGAAGAGGACAGCACAGCAGTCCGCTCCACAGATAGTGGGTGAGGGGTAGAAAGAAACCAAGTGGGAAAGTGCGAAGGGGTGACTGCAAGAGCCCTGGGACCCAGGCCTGGAAAGTTCCCACCACCTTGCTGAGGGACCACAGAAATGACCTCACCCCCACCCCAGCCCCAGGAGACCAGAAGCACCCTCAGGCCTGGGAGAGGGCAAACACACACACACACACACACACACACACACAGGCACAGGCACACACGCGCACACACACACACACGCACACACAGGCACGCACATACACACGCACACATGCACGCATGCACCATGGTCCAAGCAGCTCCATCCTGCTCCATTCCTTCCCTTTCCCACCCCCACCCCAACCCAATTCTCCCACCCCCAGAACAAAAGGAACATTTGACATTCTTTGTCCTGTGCAGACTCATTCTGAGTCTAGTACCCACCAGGCCCTGCAGCTGGGACCTGCCACCTTCCCCCAGTCCTGGCCCAGCTCTCCAGGGAGGCTTTGCACAAGAGAGGGAGGGAGGGACCTTAAAGGAGCAACATCCCCTCTTCTAAGGTCAGAATTAGCAGGAAGGAAACCCAATGGGGATGAAGTGGAAGGGGGCAGGGAAGACAAGAAAGGAATCTGAGGGGATTGCAGTCCTGTGACTTTGTCTGAGATTGGACTGGGGGCTAAACTAGAGCTAATACCCACTCCCCTGGCTTCCATCCCAATTACTGCTTTGTCAGGATAGATAGATGATAGATAGATGATAGATAGATATAGATAGATAGATAGATAGATAGATAGATAGATAGATAGACAGACAGATAGATAGATAGATAGATAAATAGGTAGATTTTTTTTTAATTTTAAATTTTAATTTTTGCAGTACTGGGGATTAAGGAGGACTTACCACTGAGCTACTTTTCCAACCCTTTTGTTTTTGAGACAGGGTTACCCTAAATTGCCTAAGCTGACCTCAAACTTGTGATTCTCCTGCCTCAGCCTCCTGAGTAGCTGGTATTACAAGTGTGTGTCATCACACCTAGCTCTGACATATTTTATTTTTTTTTTATTTAATTTAATTTATTATTATTTTTTAAAAATTAAAA
>JAJEJO010052932.1:6993-46965 GCA_020662805.1 Glaucomys volans
AAAAAAAAAAAAAAAAAAAAAAGAATGGGAAGTTATATTTCATGTATGTGTAATATGTAAAAAAATTTCTCCCATCAAAATTAAAACAATATAAAACAAAAACAACAACAACAAAAAAGTAGTGGGATGGGCTGGCAATGGGAGGAAACTAGTCTTTACTTCTTGTTCTGGTCAGTACCTGTCCCACCTTCTTGGTGCCACTGTGGCCCTGGTGACAGAAGCCCCATCTCCTGGATCCCCTCCACTTCCTCCCACTGCTGCTTTCCCCACTTCAACGTCTGTGTACTCCTGGTGGTCACCCACTGTGATCCCATTTCCTGTCTGAAGGGCACCTGGGCTCATCTGCAAGCAGAGACAACCTGAGGAGCCTGGGACTCGTCATTTCTCCTTCCCTAGAAGTTTCCCTAGTGACTCCCTGCTCTGGTGTTCCCAAAGAAATTCGGGAGATTCTTATGAGATTGTTAAATAGCATTTTAAGGTTTATGCATGAAAAGTCTGTAACTAGTGAATTCAGAGTTTGGGATGAAACTCAAATCTCTGCTTCTGCTGGCAGGTGAGACCAGAGTTTCTCTGCTTCTGCTGGAAGGTGGGGTCTGCATAAGGTTGCAGGCTCTGCAGCCAAGAAGTATTGCAGCTCTAACAGTGGGCTTTGCCCCCCAGTGTTGTGGAAGACCCCAGCTGCTCACCATCAACTTCTTCTTCTTTCTGGGTCCTTATCTCCTGACTTCACAGAATGAAATCCACAGACCAGGACAAGTGAGTGTGAGCGTAGGATTTATTGAAGAATAGAAACAGGAACAAAACTGTCTCGGTGTAAGAGGGGACCCATGAGCAGGTTTTCCCCACCAAGTGTGCTAGTCTATGGGGTTTATATAGTACTTGGGTCACTGGTATTGGCCCAAACTTATGTTAATGAGGGTTTGGAAAAGTACTAACACTATTGTCCAACCCTTGAGCTCCAAATTCCATTCAGGTCTGCTCTATGTCCATTGTCCATTTTTTCTCCATAGATCACAAAGCAGGAGGTTGAGGTCACTGGATGTCTACACTTGCAGGTTCAAGACTCCAGTGCCATGAGGAGTGGGCTTCTCGCATTGTGCCCAGGCCTGGACACTGCAGGGTGACAGGTCAGCATGCCTTGACATTGCAGGCTCCAGGCTGCCAGGGGTCCATGTCTGCTGCCCATGCTCCAACCCACCCAGGCCACCAATGCTTCACTGCCACTTACTTGGCAGGGACCAGCAGGCCAGCTGTGTGGTTTGGCAGCTGGAGAGCCATGTTACTAGAGTTAGACCCTTCTGCACAGAGGAACAGTTTAACCCAAGGAGCCCAATCAGGGATGTAAGGAGGATGCGGAGAGCAGAACATGCCACCTGAGAGATGCTTCTCTGGCACAGGGATTATTTTCAGAAACTGCATACACGGAAGCTCTGAAAACAAAAAAGATTCCCTTTTGTAAGGGGAATTTATACCTGTAAAGGAAATCTCCTTTTGCAGGGTTGTCACAATCCTACCAGGAAGAGAAGGATGACTAAATCAGCGGAGATTCCTTTCACAAGAAGGCGCCAAGAAATCTGCATAACAAACTGTACCTTTGTTTAAGAGCTTTCCCTGGACACCTTCTCAAACCATCCTTTTCCACAACCTCTTTCCATTTAGTTAAAGCTGTGTCTCCACTCAAAGTCATCTCTTGAGATTTACCCGTTTCTCCCTCTGTATCTCCCACCTCTACATGAAGCAAACATGTTAATTTGTTATGTGGTCTTTTATTACGAGGGTTCCCAGTTAAGAACTCAGAAAGGATAGAGAGAAATCGGTTTTTCCTCACCTAAACTTGCTGGCATGTTGACAGGCAGCAAAAGTCTAATAGAGAATATTCATGTACTGAGATCATTTCCCTTCATGTTATTAGATGACCTAAAATTTATATGCAAAGGTGATGGTCTCAGCAGTCAGCTTTGTGCAGCCTTAGTCAATCTTTGCCTCCTTTTCCTCTGAGGCTCCAATAAGGGACAGCACTTCAGCCCAGAGAGGTAAGGTCAGCTCATGATCTATCCCAGCAAGTGTCATTGCACTTTCAGAGTACGCCAATGAAAGCAAAGACTTGAATTTCCAAGAAACCATGTTGGCCTTTAAAAGTTCTATTTTCTCACCTAAAAACAGTGAAAAGAAATCCTGAGTGTAGCCACCCATGTGACTTGGCTATGTGTCACTCAAGCTTGACCAATGCAAGCACTTCCCACTGTTATAGAAAGCACAGCCGTTTACTTTTTTTTTTTTTTTTTTTTTGGCAGTACTGGAGTTTAAACCCAGGGCCTTGCACATACTGGGCAAGTGGTCTACCAGTGAACTATATCCCCTGTCATTTTCATTTTATTTTGAAAAGGGTCTTGCTAAATTGCCTGACCTTGAACTCAGGATTCTCTTGCCTCAGCCTAACAAGTAGCTGGGATACTTGTATGCACTACTACCCCCAGTTTGGTTGTAATGGTAGTGGGGAAAAGGACTCTAGAAGAGATGCAGAAACTACCAATCACTGATCTAGCCATTCAGTTACTCCAAGATGGCCGTATTTAAAACTTACTCCATAACTTACTAACACTAAGTATTTCTAGTACCCCATACTCTCAAAGGAAAAAAATTGCAATTTCGTTTATAGATATTAATTAGCCTTATTTTTAATTCTAGAATTAGCCCACATCTTATCCTATAAAATAGAATAAGCATTCCAATGGGCTGAGCGGAAGAGTTTGGTTTTATGGGCTGAGAATGATTGGGGGGAAAAAGACAGACTGGTGATTGCAAAGTTACTCTTCATGTAAAGTCAGAACAACAGAAAAATAATTCTGTTGTTAACATTAAGTTTGAAGGGTTGTGGAAAATAATATTCCTGTAGGGTAGCACCCAAAGAAAAATGGAGAGAGGTGCACCTCGGGGAGGAGGGAGGGCAAACTAGCCAAGGATTAACCTCCCAGCAGATCCTTTTCTGATAACAACCCGCCCTGAGGGAAAGGGGCAGATACTAAATGCTGGGCCCTAAAACTTGACCCTCCTCCATGGCAAATTAGACCTAAATGGAAGCACAGCATATACCAATGGGCAAGATTTGAGTACTCATCCCTCTGGATCTGGATTCTTATCTCCCCAAACAGCAATGAGGGTCAATCTTTTTACAACTACTCTCCTATATTAAAGTTTCAACCTGTACAGCTAGCCCCTGATGGTCAAAACTGTACGTGCCCGACTTCCAATGATGACATCATCCTCATTGTACCCTATAAAACCAAAATCCCCTCTCTAACTGGCAGCCATTTTTTGAATCTGGAAAATGAGCCCTGACAGTGTCTGAGTCTGCGAATGAATAAAGGCTTCTCTGAATCCATTGAGGTCTGCATCCTGTCCTTTTGTGCTTACAAAGTTCATTTAGGTTGCCTTTTTTGGTATAAAGTTAATGTTAATGGAAATTTATTTATCATGCCAATTAGAAGTGGCCTATTTTGGAAATTTGGCTATTATCTCTCTAATCCCAGTTTCTCAGGAGAGGAGATAAACAACTTAGTTTCCACTTGGTGACATGCAACTTTGCAGTGACCCAAAGTTTGACTTTTAGCCTGATCTATTGGTGTCTAGTACAGGAACTTAGTCCAAAACAACAGCCTCCAGTGATTTTTATTTAACAGTCAATGATGTTAAATATTAAAAGTTTACCTGGTAACTAGTCCTCCTCTTCCCAGTAAAAGTCACTTTTCTGACTATAGTGGGTGTTTATAAATAATGGAGTAAGCTGAGTAAGTTTTCCTTAAGTCTAGTTTAAATAAAGCAAAATGTAAATGAGCTATGTCCTTAGATCGCATGCCATGTTGATTAAATAACTGAAGGGACAAAGGGACATTTCTCCCCTGACATTTTGCTGCTGTCATTATTCTGCCCCCACCCCACACACACCATTTTACAAACTAGATGATTATCCAGCAAACTTCCTTGTCAGCCACTGGTCCAATTATTAGCCTGCGAACTTAAGAATAGCTCCTTGCCATTTTCTCTCTCTCTCTCTCTCTCTCTCTCTCTCTCTCTCTCTCTCTCTCTCACACACACACACACACACACACACACCCTTAAGGGCAGTCTAAGTGTTGGTCTGCTTAATAAAATCTCTTGTATGAGTGCCTGCATCCAGAGTGGTTTCCTGGGTGCTTGCATTGGTGCCATGACTCAGATGGGCTCTTCTAACACCACGTAAGTGAGTAGAATCCCATCTGATGCCTCAGACCCCTGGATGCTGGTCTCACCTTCCATTTGCCCAGACCCACATCCACCTTCAGATTGGTGAATTAGGTCAACTTAAATACTCCTCTACTGACCTGAGATGCGACCCTTGATTGTCCGGCACCCTTGAGGAGTGGGGGTTCCCCCAGCCATGACTTTTACAGTTACAGCTGGCCCCCTTAGTTGACCTTATCTGATGGGGGCGGGGGGGGGGGGGGTTCCTGATCTTTATGGTGGAGGTTCCCTCTCTGGGTTGAGGCTCCTCTTCAGTTTTCCTCTCAAAATTCCTGGTGCCAGGTCCTCAACCCCCTCGGCTTTTGCCTGGCACACACTGATGGGGGTGACAACTCCCTTCATTGTGCTGCCTCCTTGTCTACAGCCAACTAGTCTGTGACCTCAGGATGCCTTGGACACTGACTCGGTTGTTTATCAGTCTCCACCATGGGATATGGGTCCTCTGTTCCAGGAGATTCACCCCTGGGTTTTCTACTAGATAATCTGAAACTCCTTCATCTGACCCCTGGCTGAAAGTCACCAAAATGTATTCACTTGTGTAATTATATTTGACCACAATATCCTTTAGATAATCAATCTAAATGGCTACCTAATGGCACCCTGGATCCCAATGTTCTATGGAACTTATACAACTGTGAGCAGTGGGCAAATGGAAAGAGATTCCTTACCTTCAGGCTTTCTCTTTCTTGCACACTAAACCTGATCTTTGCTCTTCCTGCAAACCCAAATACCTCCCTTTGGCAATAAAGCCTTCACTCCCCCCCCACCCCACCCCCACTTCTTCTCCTCCTCGTAATCCCTCCTCCTCCTCCTCTAACTTCGACCTGGCTAACAAACCACCCCAATACTAGTCCCTGCAGCAGAGGACCCTCTGGCCCCTGCTCCTCCATCTCCTTTGCCCCATTCTGCATCTGCCTCTACTCCCCTGCCCAGCCTACCCAGTACACATGACAAAAAGTCCTACGCATGTTCTATCCCCCCTACAGGAGGTGGCCGGTGTGGAGGGAGTGATCAGAGTCCATGTTCCTTTCTCATTCTCCAATCTTTCCCAGATACAGAAGTGGTTAGGCTCCTTCACCTCCAACTCCACAAACTTCATTAAGGAATTTCAGTATCTTACCCAGTCTTATGACCTTACCTGGCATGACATTTATATGATCATGCCCAACACCTTGACTCCTGAGGAGAGTCTGGGAACAGGCATGCAATTATGCAGATGAGGCTCACCAATCAACCCTGACTCACCCCATTGTACCAGATAGGAAGCCCCAATGGGACTATAACACGGGGATGGGATTGGACATCTGTGGTGGGATGAGTTCTAAACCTGCATTCTTGCAGGTCTCCAAAAGGCCACCATTAAACCCATTAATTATGATAAACTTCAGGAAGTAATACAGGAAAAAGCTGAAAACCCATCCACCTATCTGAGTCGCCTCACAGAGGCCATGATCAAATATACTAATCAGGACCCTGAAATTCCAGAGGGACAACAGCTACTTATGACTTATTATTTTTCCCAAAGCTACCCAGACATAATGGCTAAATTGAGGCAGTTGGACTAGGGGCCCCTTACCCCACAGCCAGAGGTTCTAGTGGTGGCATTCAGGGTGTATAATGGAAGGGAAGGAAAAAAACTAAAACTAAAATACCAAATGCTAGCCAAAGCCTGTCAGCCAGCTAGACCTGCCCAGCTGGCCACTACTAGGGGCACCCTAGGTCCCAAAAGACTTCCAGGCCTATGCCTCAAGTGTGGAAAAGAGGGCCACTGAGCATGAGCCTGCCCCAACCCCCAGCAGCCCCCAGGTCCTTGTCCAAAATGCCACCAACCAGGACATTGGGTAGTGGATTGCCCTGGTGCTCAGAGAAGTGCCAGGTCACCCTCACCCCTTCCCCCAGTGACTTAATGGGATTGGCAATGGATGACTGAAGGGTCTCAGGACTTCTACACCCAACAACCATCACCACTCAGGAGCCCCAGGTGACCTTTACAGTGGCAAGCAGGCAGCTCCCTTTCCTTATAGATACTGGAGCCACCTTTTCAGTGCTGTGGGATTTTTGGGGACCCATTTCCCCCACCAAATCCTCTATTGTTGGGGTAGAGAGAAAACCATATCGCCCCTACAAACACCTCCAATAAGTTGCCCTATCAGACAAATCTGCATCACTCATTCCTTTTTTTTATTTTTTATTTTTGGTGTGGTGCTGGGGATTGAACCCAGGGCCTTGTGCTTACAAGACAAGCACTCTACCAACTGAGCTATATCCCCAGCCCCACTCATTCCTTTTTGATAATTCCTATGTGTCCCATTTCCCTCCCGGGAAGGACATCCTAACCAAATTTGGTGCCTCTATTTCCTTCTCCCCCACCATGCATCTCCACCACGACTCCTCTACTATTCTTCTCCTCATGACCTTGCAGGAATATAGAACCCAACCTGAGTCTTCACATCCCCTTCCTCCCTCCCTTGTTGACTCCAAGGTCTGGGACACCCACACACCCTCTGTAGCCACATGTTCACCTGTACTCATTCAACTGAAGGACCCAACATCCTACCCAGCCCAGGCCCAATATCCTCTTCCCCAAAGGATCCTCTTAGGACTTTATCCAGTCATCCAGGATTTAAGGCAGAAGGGCTTCCTGCACCCCGCCAACTCACCTTATAACACTCCCATCCTGGCTGTTAAAAAGCCTAATGGATCTTACTGTTTGGTGCAGGATCTCCACATCATCAACTCGGTAGTTGTCCCCATCTTCCCCATTGTGCCCAATTCCTACACCTTGCTTTCTTCTATCCCATCCTCCACCACATACTTCTCTGTGTTGGATTTGAAGGATGCCTTTTTCAATGTCCCTCTTCATCCTGACTCTCAGGATCTCTTTGCTTTCGCCTGGACTGACCCTGTCACTCAAGGTTCTTCTCAGCTGATCCGGACAGTTCTCCCACAGGGATTTCAGGACCACCCTCACCTCTTTGGCCAAACACTGTCTCATGATCTTGCCTCTCTTACTTTTGTTTCTTCCTTCCTCTTACACTATGTTGATGATCTTCTTCTACATAGTCCCTCTCTCGAGGACTCCCAAGGAGATATTATTAAGCTTCTAAATTTTCTGACTGACAGAGTGTATAGGGTCTCTCCATCAAAGGTACAGCTTTCCCTACCTCAGGTTATTTACTTAGGAGATAGCCTCTCACCTGGATTTAAGGCCATCACTGTAGCGGGAAAAGCATTTTTGCAGGACATGCCCACTCCATCTGCCAAGGAAGAAATCCTTTCCTTTCTAGGGCTAACAGGATATTTACGATCCTGAATCCCAAATTTTTCCATCCTGGTGGCCCCCTTGTATGAGGTTTCAAAGGGTGCTCCCACTGAACCTCTCCTCAACCCGCTAGAAGCCCCTTTCCAGACTCTAAGGAAAACCCTTCTTCAAGCCCCAGTCCTACACCTCCCTGACATCACCAGACCATTCCACCTGTTTGTCTCTGAGAAAAGTGGGTTTGCTCTGGTGGTCTTAGGGCATATGTACAATCCCACCTTCGGCCCAGTGGTATACCTATCAAAAAGGCAAGACCCCACTGTAAGAGGCTGGGCGCCATGTCTTAGGGTATTGGCCACAGCATTTGTCTTAACCCAGGAATTGAAAAAACTTTCCTTTGGGGCTCCCACTGAAGTGCTCTCACCTCTTCATCTGTCAGAGCTTCTTACTTATAAGGGTCTGCAAACTCTACTGCCCTGTCAGGTGTTAGTTTTTCAAACTGCTTTTATTGAGGACTCTTCCATTTCCTTTAAGACATGCCCTCCTTTAAATCCAGCGACCCTCTTACCTCCACCTTCCAACATACATGCTTTAGTAACCCGTAGCTGCCTTGAGACTTGGGAAGAGTTACTCCCCTGCCCCTCCCGTGTTCAGGAGGGGGCCTTAAACAACACTTCTTTCTTATGGTTCACTGATGGGAGCTCTTTTCTCCATGAAGGAATTCAATGGGCTGGAAATGACATTGTCTCCCTGGAAAAGGTTATAGAATCAGGACCACTACCAAACAACACTACCAACCAACAGGCAGAACTAATTTCTCTCACCCTCACATTCACCTCGAAAAGGGAGACTCCCTGACAATCTACACTGACTTCAACTACACTTTTCACATTATCCTTTCCCATGCTGCTTTTTGCAAAGAGAGGGGCCTTCTTACCACAAAAGGTAACTCCATTATCAACTCTTGCTAAATCCTAAACACCCTTGAGGCTTCTTTGCCTCCCAGCAACCATAGGCCTTGTACATTGCCAAGCCCATCAGACAGACCAATCATTCTTCTCTTTAGGCAACAACAAGGCAGATGAGGAGGCTAGAAGAGTGGCCCTGTCAACCACACCAGCCCCCATCATGACTCTCCATGATCCCTTGCCTCCACCTCCCCCCAACAGGGAGATACTTTCCTACCTCCACCGTCTATTCCACCCTAACCTTTCTTCATTCTCACAGTTCACTAAGACTCATTTGCAACTATCCTCTTCTGACATCTCATTTCTGAAAGAACTTTCCTTCACATGTGAAGTTTGTCTATGAACCAATTCTACAGCCGTTAGACCCTCCACTTTTCTGCGGGGACCGTGGCACCATTCCAGGGGTAGACTGGCAACTTGACTTCACTCACATACCCACAGTAAGAAAATCTAAATACCTTTTGGTCATGGTAGACATCTTCTAGGGATGGGTTGAAGCCGTCCCCACCTCCAACAAAAGGGTACACTAACTGTCTCTACCTTCATCATTCATGAAATCATTCCTTTCTTTGGAGTGCCTACCTCCTTCCAATCAGATAATGGGCCTGAATTCATCTCCCAAATTCCCAAAAAATTGCCAAGGCTCTTGGAGTCCCTTGGCATTTCCACATTCCCTTTCACCCAAAGTCATCAGGTAAAGTTGAACAAATGAACCGAACTCTTAAAAATGTTTTAACCAAACTTTCTTTAGAGTTTTGCCTTGACTGGGTTAAACTCCTACCTCTTGTTCTTCTGCATCTTCACTTGTTCCCAAAGAAACCTGCCAATATCTCCCCTTTTGAGCTGATGTAGTCATCCCATCCTTCCCCCTGGGTTAATGCCCCTTCCTTCCCCTCTTCCTTCTCATATATTCATTCCTCTCCTAAACCACAGTTGGGCATTCCTATAGGATTACTCCAACTCCTCTCTGCCTAAACCCTTCTCTGACCCCCTGGCTCAACCTCTTCAAATAGAAGACCAAGTTCTTATCTCTCTTCCTCAGGAGGTTAGAGTACTTCTATCTCCAAAATGGGAGGGACCCCATATGGTGATCCTGGCTATGACAATGGCTGGGATGGCTACACATTTCTCAGGTTAAGCTCTACTCTCAATCCACAAACTCCTCTCCAGCTTCTAACCCACAGGCTTCTTCCAACCAATACTCGGCCACCCCATGGGACCTTTCTACCTCAGGCTGAAGGCCACTAAGCCCTCCACCCTTCTTCCTGTTCCAGAGGCTGAGGACCAGAACATGGAGGCAACAAACAACCACACCCAGCCATGAGGACTGGACTGCCAGCTACATTCTTGCCTCCCCTGCCATTTGCCCTGTCTGCCATTTTCCTAACTATCAGATTTTTCCCCAATAGCTCTTCCAGGTGCCAGTGATTTCCTCCCTCCAGGATTGCCCATGGGACTGCTGGAAGACTGATTCCTACTGTCCCCAGGGATGTTTTACCCATTTTACATATGTTCACAGCCAATGCTCAGAGGATCCACTCTTAACACAGATAGTCACCACCACACACCATATACTCAATTTCACTAGCCCTCTCATGGCACAGGGATGTTGGATGTACATGAGAGTGGGGTTCTCTCATCTCCTGGCTAGCACCCTAGACTTTAATAGCTCTTTGACTTTTAACAGCACCCTCTTGGAGCAGGTGGATATCACCTCAAAATTATCAGGAGTGCCTTTCCTCCAATTTGCTTCCAGGTGTATATCTTCCAATGGAAGGAAAGTGCTCGCAGAAAAGACTGCTGCTTCTACATCAACCAATCAGGTATTGTTAAGGACAAGATCAAACAGCTGCAGGAGGAGAGAAGGAACAAACTTACCCTAGGATCCTTGTGACCCATTTCCGGCCAATTATGGCAACTTATTCTCCCATTTATGTCCCCACTCCTTATAATTGCCATCATACTGGCCTTTGCCCCCTGCACATTGAGATTTGCACAAAATCAGATTCAAAAAATTTCTAATCAGACTACTAATCAGTTGTATTACAGGACTATCAGGACCTCATTAAGGAAGAATCGGAGTCAGCTACAAGTGCAGTCCCCAGGGGAACTATTCAATCCCAAACCCCTGTCTACTGCAATGACATCTCCCTCCCCTGAATCAGCTCCACCCCCACGCACAGCAGGAAGCAGTCACCGAAGATGGATCCTTGTCCATATGCCCAAAAGTGATCTTCTTATAAAAACAAAAATGGGGAATGAAGAGACAATGGGTTAAGAAGGTTGCAGCCATTTCTCCCTTGCCATTTTGCTGCCACCATTATCCTGCCCTTCCGCCACCATTTTACAACCTAGATCGTTAGCCTACAAACTTCCCCACCAGCCATTGGTTCAATTGTTAGTCCACAAACTTCCTTGTCAGCCATTGGTCCAATGTTATTAGCTGGTGAACTTCCACAACCTAAGAATAGCCCCCTGTCATTTCTCTCTCTCTCTCTCTCTCTCTCTCTCTCTCTCTCTCTCTCTCTCTCTCTGTTTCTCTCTCTACCCTTAAGGGCGGACACTCTGCTTGTCTGCTTAATAAAAATCTCTTGTGTGAGCTCCTGTGTCTGGAGTGGTTTTATGGATGCTGTCAGTAACCATATACAAACCTTGGAATACAGTAGAAAATAAGAATGACTACACATTCCTCCCTTGCAGAGACTCATAATTGTCCTTGACAAAATCCCCAAAAGATCAAGAGCATGTGTCAAATCCCAAGATTCAGCCATCTTCAATAATTCAGTTCAGTAAACTTTTATCAATCATTTGCCGTGTACAGATTACTGGGCTTGTCATTTCAGAGGGCATAAAGATGAATAAGCATGGTACCTGCCCCAGAAGAGCTTTTCCATTTCTCATCCATTAACATATTGACACCTTTTTAACACCCAATTTTATCTTCTGTTCCTATCAAGTTTGCACTGGCCAGAATAAAACCACGTGCTGCCCCTTGTAGCTGAGTTGAATCCTATAGTCAAAATGCTAAAGGAAAAATAAAGGAGGGAAATATTAAAAATATATTTCTAGGATATTAATTTGTATTGATTGGACTCTCTTTTCCCAAGGCATAGTCCCCCCAACCCAATTTTTTTCACATGAATTCTCAAATATTTGCTCTCATTGTAATTTTGCTTCCATTTTTCTGTAAGACTCATAAAAAGGAAAAGAACCAAGCTGCCTTCTTGCAAAACTTAAAACCAGTGAGTTAAGGCTGCTAGAGGATGAGCATCAAGTCTTATGCAATTTGAAAAGTTCCTACTAAGCAGAACATGGGAACACAGGCAAAATACTGTTATGCCTGGAGACAATTATTTCTAATGAACCCTAGGTGGAACCAGTGTTTGAATTCAAACCAGCAGCATGGTATAGATAATAGGCAGGAGACAGATGGATCAGGGGAGCACAGGCCAGAATGAGCAGCAACCTTTTCTCTGTTATTCTAGAGTCTTTTGCCCACCTTTAGCCCACTGGTCAGTCAAATACACCATCATTTGAGAAGATGTTCTATCCTGAGTCTAAATGTGTTTGGAAATAAAGGATACCAGAACATGCCACTCAAATATGCTGCATTGGCCTAAGGACTATTTAGAGGTAAAGGCAACTAAGAAACAGCAGATGCAGGAAAAGCGGTTTACCTCCCTCTAACTGCCTGAAACTAAAAATTTTCCTTTTTGTAAAGGGAATTTGCATTTATAAAGGAAATTTACATTTGTATGTCTCCCTCCCAGAAACACAAGGAGAAAACATTACCACCTGAAAGACTCTTATCTGCATAACAAAACAACCTGCATTCACCATGTTTTTCCTCCTCTCACTCTCCCACAACTTGCCCTTCCTGCTTAGAAACCCCCAAGCCCCTTTTCCTTTGTTTAACCTAAGATGATCTATCAACCTCAATTATCTGGTTACCCCTTGAACCACATTTTTTTTCCTTTGTGAGTGTTAGGTCGAATTGGGAGGCTGCAGGGGGAGGGAACCCGGTCACCTAGCAACACACTGTGCCAGAAGTGACCAATGAGGCACACCTGCTGACCCTGACATCCACCTTGGGTCTACCTTTTCCTAGGCAGGACCCCTTGACCCCTTTCCTCTGTATAAAAACCCTGAGCAGCCAAAGCCACGTGCGCTTTCTCCTGGTTCTCCCACCCCGACTTTCACCCTGGGGGCCTGGAGATTTCGCCTGGGACACACGTTCCAATAAAATCAAGCTACTACTTTTGTCTGACTCTGATGAACCGGCCTGGCAAGCTTCTTTCGCCACCCACCGCCTTTGGGAGCTTTACCCACCGGGCTCCTTTCGTGAGTTTTACAGTGAGTTCCTGTGCATACATATAAAATTAAGAATTTTTCTCTTGTTAATTTATGTTTTACTAGTTTGACTCCTTGGCTCCAGTCACTGAACCTAAGATGGTAATGTTGTGGCACAACAGAGGATCTATCTGCTCACCACAATGGAAGCCAATCACTCTAGAGGAAAGGCAGTGGTAGAGAAAGCACTTTGTTACAATGAGCTAGCTGATCAGAGGATGGCAGACTTTCACCCAAAAGGGCCATCTTCCAGGAACCTGCTTTAGGGGTGATTTATATAGGAGATGGGAATTGCAGCCTGGTGGGCATCTTCTCACAGGTGAAGGTTTGTGGCTAAATGATGCATATCTGATCCTAATCACCTAGTCACCAGAGGCTTTCGGTTCTGGAAATCTCAAGAACACAGATCATTATTTCTTCAGGCTATTCTTGACACCAATTAGTTGCCCACATGCAGTTCCTGACATATTACACATGGACAGTCAAGAGGTGGTAGCTTCCCCAAGGCCCTCTTGCTGATCATCAAACTCAAGGTAATGAAAGAAAACACTATACCTGATTATTGTGGAAGAAAAGGGTCAGGTGAGGTTAAGGAGGGAGTTGGGCACAAGATCTGGTCTTGAAACAGACTTGATTTTGGGGCCTCCGATGAATTAAGAGCAACTTCCTCATGCTGAGAATGGAGAAGGGGAACTCCCTTCCCTGATGGGCACCAAGGAAGCCGAGAGTGGAGACTGCCCTTCCTTAGGCCTGTGTCACGGAAACCGATTAAACCTACACACTTGCCTTTTCCTCCTTTAATAACTGCTCACCTTCAGAAATTTCAAAGATGGAACTTTAGAAACAAAACTTTCTTCTATCTTCCTTCAAAGTTGGCTTTGAATAAAATCTATTTTCCTAACAATTTGATTCTGAGTATTTCTGGAGTAGTGAGCAATGTAGCCCAGTTTCTTCCTTTGCGGGCCAGTATTGGAGTGCCTGGTAATGGTGTTGTACCCAAAGAAAATAAAATCATCCAAGCTGATCACATAAAGTCAAAAGAAGCCTTTATTTCAGCTGGCCAGCCACAACCTCCCTTATGCCTAAAAGCAGGGTGCCAGGAAATCGCACGTTAATTCTGTTGTCGCCAACTTTTATAGGGCATGGGAAGGGATTAGGGCGTGGCTACAGGGAGGGGGGATTAGGGTGGGGCTGACTCTCTCCTGATGGCACTGGAGAATCTTTTTGGGAAGTATAACAATGGTCTCAACACTCCTTTTTTAAGAGAAATAGATTTTTTTTCCTCCCCTTTAGAAGTCATATAAATCCTAGCAAGGCTGTTGATGGAACTTTCTGTGTACCCCAAGACATTGAATAAGAATGATAACAGTCATGCAACAGCTCCAATTAAGGTCTTATTCAAAGGCAGAGACCACACTGGGAGGCTAACTTGTAGAAATGTTAATGAGCACCATCAAGGCCTTTTTCAAATGTAAAAGACCAGGAGGCCCACCTGTGGGAACACTCCAACAAACTCCTTAGTCCCACAGAGGCTGGGAAAATGGAAGATAGGAGTAAACCCGGATGGGAGTTACAGGAAGGATTAAAACTCAGGCTAAAGGATACAACCAATAGCCTTGATCCTTTTTCAAAGCCTGTTTAACATAGACTTTGATCAAAGCTCAGACCCGGAACCATATAAGCCCCTAAACTAGCACACCAAAATGGGTTTTCATGCTGTCAGGCCCCCTCCCACATTGTGGGAATTCTCTTTCTTCTTCCTTAAATAAATCCTATTCTGTTTAACATCCATGGATTTTATTCTTCAAAATTGCAAGATAAGAACCCAGAAGCAATTTGGTGTAGCAGGGCGTCTAGTCTCATCTCAAAATTCTGGTTTCAATGTATCTGAGTGGAATTAATCTTTCTTAAGAGGAAGCACAATCATGCTGTCATAAACCAAGAGCTCCCCCACACACACACACAAGAAGATTTCTGGCTTCTGACAAATTTCTGGCTGAATAGTTGTGGTTTGGGGGTTCACACAGCTGACAGCTCCGTAGCAACCTTTCTACCCGTTTCACCTAGCATCTTCTATGTTCCTTGTGCCTCACACCCTTGTCTCCTCAACCCAAACTCAAAGAAACATTTAAGATTTTCATGCAGGATTTGAAAGGATGATCCTTTGAAAAGGGCTATTACTCATGCAAAGATCAGCTTCCTCCAGTAAGAATTTCCAGTTTGCTCGGCGAGGGCAAGGATCATATTTTATTGATTTTTATGGTTATTTCTCCTACATCTCAACTCCAGAACATGGCACCATGCCTAGTTCAAAATAGCACAGTGATTCCTGCCTTGAAAAATCAGAATCAGGTCCTCTTCCCCCTGGTCATTCGACACCTGAGAAATGCGGGGGCAAGAGCAGAAAGTAAATTTTATTTAAAAGACAGAACAAGAGAGGAAAAAAGAGAGACTCCGCTAGAGAGGAATGTCAGGTCGGATTTGGGCAGCTGCAGGGGGAGGGAGCAAAGACACCTAGCAACGCACTGCGTCAGAAGTGACCAATCAGATGCAGACATGCTGACCCTGCCGTCCACCTGGTGCACCTTTCCCTAGGCAGAACCCCTAGTCCCTTCCTCCACACAAGGACCCTGAGCAGCCAAAGCCATGTGCGGTTTCTTCCCGCTCTCCCACCCCAACTTTCTCCCCAGGACGGCTGGAGATCTCACCCAGGAGCGCAAAGTCTAATAAAGCTTAATTTGGCTACTTTTGTCTGACTCAGGTTGCCCCCCCCTCCCCCATGGGACTTTGGCGAGTTTACATTCCAACCGCCTGTGAATTTACAATTTGGTCCCACGAGCTTATAATTTGGTCCCCAACCCACTCTAGCGAGCTTACAAGGAGGGGGTCCAGAGCAGGTACCCAAGGGAGTTGGGGGTGTCTTGCCCCTTTATAGATTTTAGCTTTCCTTTCTTCTCATGCCCTCTCCTCCCATCCTGCCTACATGACCAAACGGTGACCAAAAGACAGGAAGAAAGCCACCCAGGAGGTGATTGCTTGAAAGGCAGGAAGAGAGCTGAGGATTGCTTGTGTTGGAAAGTGTGATCTTTCCCCTGCCCTAGAGGCTGTTAACAGCAGGTTGATGGGAAGTGCTCTCTGCCCATTTCCTTTTCTTTGATAATCAGCTACCTGTCTTTTGTCCCATATTAACAGCAAGAGTTTTTCAGAGGGTTAAAACTTTTACTCTATTGCCTTCAGCCTGTGAATTAAGCTGTAAGAAAGGGAAAAGGGTGTACACTGTGCATACATGCAGGAGTGCTCAGTGATGAGTAACTCAAAGGGGTGGTTAGAATGTGGGAATCTATGACTAGGCAGGTGGTGCAAGCCTGTAGTACCAGCTGCTCAGGAGGCTGAGGCAGGAATATCTCGAGTTCAAAGCCAATCTCTGCAACAGCGAGGCGCTAAGCAACTCAGTGAGACTGTCTCAAAATACAAACTAGGGCTGGGATTGTGGCTCAGTGGTTGAGTACCCCCGAGTTCAATGCCTGGTACAAAAAAAAAGTGGGATTTTTAGGGCTTTACCCAGCATGTGCAATGCCATGGGCTCTGGGTTCAATCCCCAGCATTTGGGGGAAAAAAGAATTTGGGGATTATATACCTAACCCCCAAAAGGAGGAGAAAAGACTTCTATGGGAAGAACAGATAGGGTTTTTGTGTTTTGTTTTGTTGGGGATTTTTCCAATAAATGGGAGATAAAAAAGTGCATACTGATATTGTTTAGTATGGCTATCATTACCAGAGTCGTAAGCCAAAGGCCCGACTCCTCCAGGGGTCCAATAAACTAGGTCCTACCACTTGCTCCCCAAAAACCAAACAGAAAAGTAATGGTGAAGAGCAGGAAAGGAGCTTTTATCAGTGTAACTACACCAGGAAGACAAGAGGACCTGCATCCCTAGCCCTGCTTTGAGGGACTGAAATGACTTGGAGGTTTTATAGAAAAGGGAAGCAAGAGAAGGGTTTGCATAGCTGGAGTGGTAGCAAAGCTACCAAATTAGAGGATCTTGGTCAGGCATAGTCTTGTCACAATAAGAAAGCTGCTATTGCCATTGGCATAGCTGTGACACTTGTCACAAGATGTTTATCCATCTGACCTGTTGTTCCTGGAATCCAAGTGACTGCAGCAAAGAATGACACAGGAGAACTCAGAAGGGGGCAAAGAGAGGCAGGATGGTGTCAGAGTGGAGTTAGGTCAGTGAGTGGGCCCTCCTTCACTCTGAGAGGTCTTTCTGTCTTCTTCGTGGCCATGAAGGTCCCTGGGAGAGGGGGTTCATAGTAGGCTCCCTTGGTATTTCTCTAAAGTCCAGCTCTAAAGAGGGAATACATGACAGCCTCATTTCCCAGAGATTCCTGTTTTAAATCAGAGTAGTGCTGGTTTGGGGGGTGGGGTTTATTTGTTTGTTTTTATGCTGGGGAGTGAACCCAGAGGTTCTACTCTGCGTAACTACTATGTTTTAAATCAGAGTAGTGCTGGTTTTTTGGGGGGGTTGTTTATTTGTTTGTTTTTATGCTGGGGAGTGAACCCAGAGGTCCTTAACCACTGAGCCACATTCACAGTCCTTTTAACATTTTATTTTGGGACAGAGTCTTGCTAAGTTGCTTTGGCCTTTGCTTATTTGCCAAAGCTGTCCTTGAACTTGACATCCTCCTGTCTCAGTCTTAGGAGCCGCTGGAATTATAGGCATGTGCCACCACACCTGGCATCTGTTAAATATTAAATGTCTTCGAATGAAGGTACAGTTACAAATACCCAGTTCCAGTGGTTTGTGTCTGTGATGTAGCTACTCAGGAGACTGGGGCAGGAGGATTGCAAGTTCAAGGCCAGCTTTAGCAACTTTGTTATAACCTGTCTTGAAGTAAATTTTAAAATGGGTTAGGGGTGTAACTCAGTGGGAGAGCTGTCCTGGTTTAATCCCCAGTACCACATGAATAAATAAATAAATAATCAATCAATCTTTATACCCAACTCTGAGATTCTGAGTAGGTCCCCACATGTTCAATTAGTTGAGACTAAACTGAAAGAAATACTAGGTGGAACACAGTTTCTAGTCAAGGTAAGCTAAATAAAATGCTTCCAGCCCACTCACTGAAACATTTAATTCTTTCAAAGAGGCTCTTACTTTAAAATCTATCTAGTGGAGGCTACTGAATGCTTGTCTTTTGGATCTTAGCTAGTTGAGCCAACAGCTGTGCCTTAACTCCAGGACTGTCCATGTGGACAAAATTGGACACAGATCCCCCTACCACCCATGTTCCTTCTGCAAAAGCAGAGGTTTTCTTTGTTTTGTGTTGTTTCATTCTGTGTATTTTTTATTTTTTTGTGGTGCTGGGGATTGAACCCAGGTCCTTGTGCTTGTGAGGCAAGCACTCTACCAACTGTTATTTCATTTTGAAAGTTAACTTGATGAGGTAAATCAAACTATGTGATCAGAAATCGTGAAGGCAGGATGAAGGTTTAAAATGCACTGACTTTGTGGCCTATTATTTTGCCTAAGTTTACTTAGTAGTTTTGATAGGGAACAGGTAGACATTTGGGGAAGAAACATGGAAAATGAGGGGTTAATTCTACAGACTGAGCCTATGTGCTAACTCTCAACGCATTTTTAAAGAAACAACTGACATAAAGTCATCCCAGGCCTGCTCTGTCTTAAGATGGTATCCCATGACAAGTAGCATATTATTCTCAGGGCTAAGGAATGTTTGCCTGTTGTACCCAAAGAAAATGAAATCATCCACGCCAATCACGTAAAACCAAAAGATCACGTAAAACCGTAAAACCAGCTTTATTTTAGCTGGCCAGCGACAACTACCTATATACCTAAAAGCGGTGTACCGGGAAATCTGGAGTTAGTTCTTTTGTTGCCAACTTTTATAGGGTGCCGGGAAGGGATTAGGGTGGGGCTGTAGGGAAGGGAAGGGATTGGGGTGGGCTATAGGGAGGGGATTTGGGGTCGGGGTGGGACTGACTCTCCTGATGGCTCTGGAGAATCTCCCTGGGGAGCACCAACATTTTAATCTGTTTTCTGTTGCTATAACATGCCCAATGCCCTTCCTCAAATAAGAGAAATTAGTTTACCCTAATCAGAAACTGAAGACCTCAATAGCCTCAATGTCTGTGAAAGCAAGTTCCAAATAAAATCAGCACTCTTAGGCCAGGATGACCAAAATTTTCCTTTAGGTCTTTAACATGATCTTGTTGTAATTATAAATTCCCCCACCACTGGATTTCATTGAAACACTTATGTGCAACAGGGATTTAGGAATTTGATATTATCCAACCATCAATCCAGAGACTGGAGTGGTACTTGGTTGAAATTGTCCAAAAAGTGCTCCTTAACCCCAATAAAACCTTGGAAGGGAGTTGTTTCTCTACTCTCTGAGAGGATGCATTGCCTCCCTTGAGAATTTTTCCCCTCCTTCTTTCTCTTCTAACAAACTTTGCTATACTTTTTCTATGCCCATGTCTTGCTGAAATCTTCTCTTGTGAGAACACAAGAGCTGAGCATACAATGCAACCTCAGGTAACATTCTGGCTGTCATGGTTTCTGAAGGGTTATGGAAAATAATATTCCTATAAAATAATTCCCCAAGAAAAATGAAGGGACGGTGTGGCTTGAGAAGTGGGAAAGGAAACTGGTCAACCATTAAACCTTTCCCAGTGCATTCCTGATAACAATGGGCCCTGAGGGAAAGGGCAGATATGGAATGCTAGGCCCTAAACCTTGACCTTCCCCAGGTCAACCTCATCCTGAATGACATTGGGCAAGATTTGAATACTCATCCTTCGGTATCTAATTTTAAACTGCACCCACTCAATGGTTACATCACCCTCCTCACACCCTATAAAACCGGAATTCCCCCTGTAACTGTTGGCCATTTTCCATCCAGAAGGTGGACCCGAATGACACCCGACTCTGCGAAGGGATAAAGGCTTCTCTGAATCCATCGAGGTCTGCCTCCCGCTTTCCTTTTTGTGCTTATAGTTTCAACCATCCTCAGCATTACCTAGAGATGGGACACCTTCTCAAAAGTCCCTCATTTGAGTTCTGGACCTTTTCTTCTACTCTCTTCAGTGGGTACCCTCTCCACCCTACCACTCTAAATCAGCTAGTCAAAGAAACAGAAAAGCACAAGATTTGGAGATAGTTCCTAGCCAAGCCCCCTGGAATTCTGTAGGCACATCACAACTGGCCACCAAGCTGAACCTCACACCATATTGCTGTAGATCAGGATATGCTACCTCAAAATGTGCCCCTGTGGCATGAGGATTATCTTCAGCTAATTATTTTTGAGAAACTGTAGACACAGAAGAAGCTCCGAAAATAGAGAAAAATTCACTCCTTTTAAAGGGAAATTTACATACACAAAGTAAATCTCCATTTATAAGGAGTTTCCCCACTCTCTACCAGGAAGAGAAGGATGACACTAAATCACTGGAGTCTCTTAAAAAGGAGATGTCACTGAAAATTCTGCATTAAAATCCTTGTTTTTGTTTACCATGCTTTTCCTGGATACTTCCCCATAACTGGACTTCCCCACATCCTCCTTTCTTTATTTCAGTTTAAGATGGTATTTAACCTTGAACTCAAAGTCACATCTTTGAGATTCACTCATTTCCCCCTACATATCTACCATAGATACATAGGGTAAACATGGTAATAAACATTGTTTGTTTTTCTCTTATTAATCTTGTTATGGGAATTCATCCCAACTAAGAACTATAAAGAGTAAAGGGAAACAATTTTTCTCCCCTTACACTTTCTTCTTCCTCCCTCCAGCCTCCTCATATAGCACCCAAAGAAGGGGTTATCAATAGGAATAGGAAAGGATGCAGACATGTTCCTCCTTCTCTCTGGCTCTCCCTCTCCAGGGCTTGAAACCAACTAAGGGGCTAACTTGTGCTTTGCAAATTGTCTGGTGCCAGCTTGCCTTTTGTTCTCTTTACATTTGCTCATCATTCTAAGTTCTAAAGAAAAGCCGCACCTGAATGATTAAGATGTCAACTGCTAGAGCCAGTTATTCCAGAAAAAAAGGAATAAGAGAAATATCAGTCATAAGATCTCCTAACCAACAATCTTTATTCAAATTACAGAGCCCAGTTATCTGGTGATCTTCAGATAACATCAGGATGTGTGTTAAAGAAGCAGACCCCTACGGGATTAATGACTATCCAAGCGCCCACTCATCTGTGGCCCAAACCACTTCCTTAAAGTTTCCCATATAAAATCTTTACCTGTTGTTAACCAAGATGACCAACAGTCCAGTCATTTTTTGATCAGCCAGCTCATCATAATAAAGTTGTTTTTCTACCACCGCCTTGCCTCTCTGCAAATGTACTTCATCACTCTGAACACTCTGAACCTTTTACATGGGAATAGTATCACAGGGTGGTGGGAACTAAGAGAAGTAAAATTACAGTTAAGTGTCGGGAATTTGAGGGAGTGTATTTGTGAGGGTGCTCTGCATGGGAACTGCTCAATGTCAATACCTGAGACAGCAAAGGAAAAGACAGGAGGAGAGATCAGGGACTTGAATTCCAAACTGGCCAGTGGGCCCTGAGTTAAACAACTCCAATTGGCTTCATCCACACTAACCAGGACAAATTTGTGCTTCAGTGAAAATTTGTGCATTGTCTAGACACTGACAGATTCCTTTCTGGGTTATCTGATTGTGTGGGAGCAATTTTACAAATCTCAGCTGTGTAGGACTGATAGTAATGCAAAATCATCCTTGGCTACTGATATGCAAATTCTGTTTTATGGGATCAAGTTTTCATTGACTTCTCTCTCCTAATGTAAAAGAAGCTTTAGATGCTTTTACACATTGAGCATTCCTATACTCCATATAATGGTGTTTCTTTTACTTTTCCTTGTACCTGGTAGTTATACCCCACCTAAATAATTTCTTTAACAGATGTTCATTTTTACATCTGTGTCAGTGATGCCACCGTATACCGGTGACGAGTTCTGCTTCCTCAGGTGTTGAAGTATAATGCCAGAGAAGCACGCCAAGGCAAGCATATTAAGCAGGTTTTATTTAAAAGTATTAATACAAACTTCTCCTCTCCCGGATGTGAGAAGGAGGGCCATGGCTGATGTTCTAGAATCCCCCAGAAGTGAGCACACCCTACATCTTTTATAGGTTAGGGTCTTCTTTGTTCTGCCCCTTCCTCTGACCCTTATCTCTCCTTCCTGCCCATATGGCAGTGGTGACACAGCAAAAAGGTGAGGTGGGAATGGCAGGGGGAAGGGCCACATGGAGATTCAGGTAGGGGCCCAGGAGGCTTTAATTAGCAACTCCTTGTCTGCAGCTTTTTGGGAGGGGCAGTTAAGCAGGTAACCTTGGTGATCAAAAGGGCTCTGGAGTCACTGATATTCCTATCTCCTAGGGGCGTCTCCAACTTCCCAGACTCTGATGGCCTCCATTCCTCGATTTGACCAGATTCCCTATTTCTACACTAACTGCCTGTCCAATTCTGGCTTCATCAGTATCAGTTTTACCTCACAATTATCCAAAACGTGGCAGAAAGGACTAAGGACTGGTCAGCGGACCCTGCTCAAGGCACATTAGCAGAACAATAGATGCCTCTTCCAGAGGCCCTGGCCTTTTCCTTTCTTCCCACCAAGAATCCTTAGGTGAAGCTCCATTACCCAGGGAAGGCATTTCCACTACAGGGATGTAGTGGGAGGAGGGTGGGTAGGAGGTTTCATTCACATCTATGTGACTGGCAAGTTGGGCCGAATCCTAAATTCACTGGAGCCTGGAGTCATTTGCAAGTAAATTGAATTTAACTTTCTTCTCTTTTTCTAACAGTAACAAGAAGTAGTTACTGAGAAATTTTCGTAACTAAAGGACAAGTTTGGATTTTAATGCTAAATAAGGCTCTCTAAAGATAAAAATCAGTCTGGACTTGGTGGCACAGGCCTCTAATCTCAGCTACTCAGGAGGATGGGGCAGAAGGACTACAAATTCCAGGCCAGACTGAGCAATTTAATGAAATCCCATCTCAAAATAAAATAAAATGGGCTTGGGATGCAGCCCAGTGTTGGAGCACTTGCCTAGCATGCACAAGGGCCTGGGCTCAATCCTCAGGACCAAAAAACAAACAATAAAAGTCAGAAGTTGTCCCTCTTCCTAGAGTTAATTTATAACTCCTCTACTTTTTCCTCTGTCTGCCTTCCCTCCAGGCTGCCAGAAGGCACAGTAGTCATTGTATATTCACCAAAATATATTTGGTGCAGAAATAGACAAAAAGCTCAGGCAGGAATACTAGCCTATTGGAGCTCTCCAGGAATTCCTGGATCTGTTATTGTACTGAAATTCAACCATGATGCAATGGTTAAATGCACAATCCAGATCTAAAATTGGTGTCTCCAAATTCATTGGAGTTTTTTGTTTGTTTGTTTGTTTTTGTCTTTTTTCCACCACATGCTAACCAGTGTGAAGAGTATTCTATTTTCCAATTTTTTTTTTAATTTTCAAGTTAATTTTTTACTTATGTTCTATTATTTTTAAATATTTTGTTATTTTATAATATAGTACAACTATACCATATGTACATGTATATATACATACATAAGCATACTTACATATAATTTATAAATGAACAATATATCAGGGGTGTATTTGCTCAGACAATTATGATAAAGATGAATAATCAAAATAGTTTAGCGGTCTCTTCATTAGTGATTATGAACTTTGTTTAAGCCTTGTATTCTTGGAAAGGAGGAATGGTAGAGAAAATTCTACCATTTTGTTTTCCCAAAAAATACAGTGGACCACCAAGATGAGACCCACCTTTGCCCATCTTCAATGATTTAGAGGCTACATGTAATGGTTAGGATCCAATTAGAAAGAGAAAAATTAGAACAACCAAGAGCTGATTCTGAGATGACCAGACATGGTTGGCCCTTAGAATTGAGTTTGAAGCTGGGCGTGCTAGCGCACACCTGTGATCCCAGTGGCTTGGGAGGCTGAGGCAGGAGGATCGCGGGTTCAAAGCCAGCCTCAGCACAGGCAAGGTGCTGAGCAACTCAGTGAGACCCTGTCTCTCAATAAAATACAAAATAGGGCTGGGGATGTGGCTCAGAGGCTGAGTGCCCCTGAGTTCAATCCCCAGTTCCTGCCCCCCCCCCACCTCCTCCAGGAAAAAAAATAGAATTGAGTTTGCTGTTATGGTCTGAATTGTACCCTCCTCTTCCCAATTCAAATGTTGAAGCTCTAACCCTGAATATGACTATATCTGTAAATAGGGCCTTTAAGGGTGATCAAATGATGTCATAAGGGTGGGGGCCTAACCCAATAGTACTGGTGTCCTTATAAAAATAAGAACAGAGGAGCTGGGGTTGTGGCTCAGTGGTAGAGTGCCTGCCTAGACTTTCCTATACCTGAACAAATCAGTTCTTGAGTGCAGTCTGTCCTGTGCAGTGTGTGATCTTTGTAACAAAGAGGTGTGACATAGCAAAGGGTGTGACCATGAGGCACTGGGTTCGATTCTCAGCACTGCATAAAAATAAAACAAGATATCATGTCCATCTACAATCAAAAATATTTTTTTAAAAATAAGAATAGGAATAGACACCAGATCACTCTCTCTCCACATGTGCATGAAGGAAAAAGGCCACGTGAAGACACAATGAGAAGGCAGCCATCAACAAGCCAGGAAGACAGGTCTCACCAGGAACCAACCCTGGGGCCTTACCTTGGACTTCTGGCCTCTGGAACTATGAGACAATAAGCTACTGTTCCACCCTCCAGCCTGTGTGCTTTCTGTCTGCAAACCCAACAGACTTACCCATTTAAATTCCACTTATGAAAATGGCTATTAGAGTTGAAGGGGGTGTGGTCTAAGAGACCAAGGCCTCCTTTCTTTATCAAAAGAGAAAAGCTACAGACCCAACATCCCAAAAGAATACAAACAAACACTTAAGTAGAAAAAAGTGAGAAAACAACTTGCCGAGATGGTACCTGTGCCCTTTTCCAGACATCCAGTCCAACATGTTAGTGACTTATAATAGTAAAGATGATGGAACAACAGTCAGTCTTTGAAAGAAGAGAGGAAAATCTGAGTCTAGAGGACGAGAGCACTGTTGTAACTAAGCAACGCAGAAGATGGAAGGAATCGTCAGCCCTGCTGGTGCAAGCTGGAGATCTAGAAACCTCAGAAATTCTCCTTCTGAAATCGTATCTCACAGTCAGCCTGGGCTGTGTAGTAAGCAATAGTAACCGGCCAGAAATTCGTTTCCCTTCTCCCTTTCCTCCTCCCTGCCTTCCTTCTTCTCTTCCCTTCTTTCCTTCCCCAGCTTTCCCTTCTGTACTGAAAGACTGCCTCACAAGTGTTCATAGTTCTCAGCTTTTCCTCCTCCAAGAAATTGTGATTGGCTGAAGGGAGCTACCTTGCTCACAGTCACACCCTTTGCTACCTCACACCTCTTTGTTAAAGATCACACTCTGCACAGGGCAGACTGCATTCAAGAACTGATTTGTTCAGGGATGGGAAAGTCCAGGCCTCCTATGGAACTTGGACTCTCCCAACCCCAGAGCGTCCTTGGCCTTCTTCAGGAACTGAGGTTTCTAGTTACTGCACTACGACCCAACTTCCTTCCAATCCTGCTTCTTTAAAGCCCTTTCCCTGTCCATGTCAATTCTGAAAGCATTCTCAAATCAACTTCCTGCGTTCTGCTCTCCATGTCAAAGGGTGCTTCTCAGGGGACCCAATCTGCAATCTGCACTACTTTCCATATAAGAATTACTGATTTAGGCAAAGCTGTGCAACTTTGAGCCTTTTTTTTTTTTTCCCTTGGGTGGTAGTAGTAGTGGAATTTAAATCCCAAAAAGGATCATTGCAAACTGGGGAGGAAGAATCCACAAGAGCCCCCAGAAAAGTGTATTTAGATGCATGACTATATCACCCTGAGCTTGGACAAGGACTGCCCACCCAGGACTGAGGAGGTGGAGTGAAGGAGAAAGGCCATGATACTTAGATACAACCAGTGTGTCCCTAGACCCAGTCTCTCTCCTCCAATAACCTCTCCTCAAGTTCAAGGATACTTTCCTGTCCACCCTAATGGTACCCACAGCATTAATCAGGGCCTCTGCTTTCTGTGTCCTTTCCTGACCCTAATGTCCATAATGTCTTATCTTTGGAATTAAAATTTGCTCTTTATTCCCTAAAGAGATTTTTGACCACCAGCATAAAATGCCAGGCCAGAAGCAACAGAGCAAGTGCTTGCAGTTCAGAAGAGATGGAGATATAAGCTGCTAAAATCTAAAATCAGAACCAGATGCCTCATCCAGGGATCACTTGTATCCAAGTCAAATGCCCACATTTTGCCTCAATCTTCTTATCCTTAAGATGGGTACATTTACTCTCATACTGAAGGGGGATTGATTGATTGATTGTTGATTGATTGATTTTTAGTTCTTATAGTACTGGAGGTAGAATCCAGGGACACTCAACCACTGAGCAACATCCCCAGTCCTTTCTATTTTTTTTTTTTTTTTAATTATTTTTGTAAGATCGTGTTGATAAATTGTCTAAGCTGGCCTCTAACTTGCAATCCTCCTGTCTCAGCCTCCCAAGTAGCTGGGATTACAGGCATGCGCCACTGAGCCTGGCTGGAAAGGATTTTGTAGATTCCAGTTTGCAAAGTAAGTATTAAAGGGGCTAATAATTTCCCCTGAATATCCAGTTGTCCAGGTTCATGTTCATGTCTGCATATGGTTTTTAGTCACAGGAGCCTGACTTTTAATAGATAAGGTTAACTGAACTAAAAACATTCCTTTGAGGGCACTATGAGTTTTACATTGAATTTTGAGCTTGTGACACAGAAGTGAACAAACCAATGTTAAAAAGATCACTGAAGATACTCCCAAGAATTTCCATTCCTGGTTTACCAGAGACATGAAGAAGAGTCTCTGCCTGGTAGGTTCCATCTCCCTTCAACCCCCTCCCTGGAGACATGTTGTAAAATAGCCTTTGCTGAAGCCAGGCTACCACAGAATGCTGTTACTGCGATTGCCATGACCTTAATTACTATTGCCTATTATTCAAAAACACTAATTGAGTCATGGTCCCATTGCAAATGTGACTTAACTTGCTGTTTTACTGCTTGCTCAGGCACTGCAAATAAAAAATAATGGCAGTTGTAATTAACTCAGAACCAGCTATATAACCTGCCCCTCAGCCCGTGACGGGTAAAAGTTCAATTAAAAAGTAAAGTTATTAACAGAGTTAAGGTTGGTCACATCTGTCATGCAGAGTGTGACAGAACACAAAAATTACCCCATGCCACCAGAGAGGGAATCACTAGAGATCTGCAATAACTTTATTTTGGGGCTTTCAAAACTAAAGAAATAGCTACACAGATAAGGCAATTAAAATTACTCCATATATAAAGTTAATGATTAGTCGTTTGTTTAAAAAGTTTAGATAGAAGTGTTTATTGTAGAGTCATGAAAAGTGTAATAATAGTAAACTACAGAGGTAAAAGGAAAATAAGATCATGAAACAATGCTAAGAGGAATAAGAAAAACTTGCAGATATGTATGTGAACCACCCCAAAGGTTAATTATTAGAAACCTTCAAAAAAAAAACAAAATTGACCAGTGCCACAGCACACACCTGCAAACACAGCTACTCGGGAGGCAGGAGGATCCCAAGTTCAAGGCTGGTCTGCATGTTAGTGATTCCCTATTTTGAAATAAGAAATATAAAGGGCTGGGGGTAAAGCTCAGTGGTAGAGCACCTGGTTTAATTCCCAGTACTGAAGGGGAAAAGAAAGATTGACACAAGAAACTATCTGCACACTCATTTGGATGGCTATCATTAAAAAAAAAAAAAAGAACTGACAAAACAAGTCCTGGCAAGAATGTGGAGAGACCTGAACCCTTGTACATCAGTAGTGAGAATGTAAAATGGTGTAGCCACTTAGGGAAACTTTTGGTGGTTGCTCAAAATATTAATAATCCTATGATGCAGCATTTCTTTGGCTTAGTATATATACATATTCAAAAAAACTGAAAACATGTTTACACAAAAATTTGCACACCAGTGTCATAGCAGCCTTATTCATAATAGGAAAAAGTGAGAACAATCCAAATATCCACTGATTGAAGAACAAATAGACAAAACAATGGAATATTATTCAGCTATAAAAAGGAATGAAATTCTGATACAAACTACACCTGGATAAATCTTGGAAAAACTGGATAAGTCTTTTTTTTTTTTTGGCAGTGCTGGGGATTGAACCCAGGGCCTTAAACCCAAGGCCTTGTGCTTGCGAGGCAAGCCCTCTACCAACTGAGCTATATCCCCAGCCCCTAAACTGGATAAATCTTGAAGATAGTATGGGAGGTGAAATAAGTCATATACAAAGAACTCACGTTGTACGCTAGGGGTGTAGCTCAGTGGTAGAACCTGTATTTGGTATGTGAGGCCCTGAGTTCAGTTCCCAGCTCAAAAAAAAAATACCCCCACATTTTATGACTCCCTTTAAATGAAAAGTCTAGAATAGGGAAATGTATAGAGATGTAAGACAGTTGGTGGTAGACACGGGCTGAGAGATGGGGAGGTATGGAGTGACTGCTAATGGGCACTGGTTTTGTGTGTGTGTGTGTGGGGGGGGTGACAAAATGTCCTGGAATTAGACAGTGGTGATAGCACAATTTTGTGACTATACTAAAAAGTACTAAATTGGTTACTTTTTGAAAAGAGTGAGTTTTTCCAGGTGTACTGGTGGCACACACCTGTAATTCCAGCTACGTAGGAAGCTGAAGCAGGAAGATCAAAGGTTTGAGTCCAGTCTGGGGAACTTAGAAAGGCCCCTGTCTCAAAATAGAAAATAAAAAAGGCTGAGGAGACAGCTCAGTGACAAAGCACCCCTGGGTTCCATCCCCAGTAGCACATGCACACGAGAGGGAATTTGATGGTATATGAATTACATCTCAAATTTTAAAAGCTTCTCATAACAAATTAAATAATAAGAAATTTGCACTATTCAGATTGCTATATAAATAAAGTAGGTGAGGCCTACTAGTAGTTAGCAAGTGAGGTATTGCAATTACTTGGCTTATATTCTTGCATCAATGCAAAGGTCCCTAACCACAGCTTCCCTCTTTAGTACAGAGAGCTACCAACTTCCAGAAGCCACCAAAGCAAAAAATTGACATAATAGAAACAACTCAAGGTGTCCATGGTGGCACAGGCCCTGTAATCCTAGCTATTCAGGAGCTAAGGCAGGAGGATCTCAAGTTCAAGACCAGCTTTGGCAACCTAGTGAGACCCCGTCTCAAAATAAGAATTAAAAAGGACTGGGGATGTAGTTCAGTGGAGAGTGTCCCTGGGTTCAACCCCCAGCACCACAAAACTAAACAAAAACCCCCACGACTCAGAGGGAAAACAGAAGAATCAAGGTAGGCATGGTCCTGGAACTATGTGCCTCTCATGTTATGATGATTTTAAATATTCTAACTAAAGGTCCAACTAGTCTTAAACGAAATCCTATCTGCTTTAATGATGCAAACAATACTTTGGGAAGTGTCCAGAGGCCTGGATGAAGGCGCTCAGGCGCTCGCTGCTCTGGTTCACAGCGCCTGGACGTCTGGGTGGTGGAGGGATGAGGGGCTGCTTGCTTTGGCAGCATTCATGGCCAAATTCCACAACTACTGCAAATGATGGTCCTTCTGGGCTTGGCACTGCTTTGGTGCTGCACTCTGGCAACCTCTCCCCCAAGTCACTCAACCCTCCCTGCTAGAGACCCCTGATCCCCTACGCTGTCCTCCACCTGCCTGGTGCCTTCTGCTCCCACAGACCTCTGTCACCCCAGGCTGAGCTCTGAAGTCTTTTCCCCTCCACTGCTCCTAGGACGGTCCCTGGCTCTCGACTCAGCACCCACACCATAAGGGATTCAGACAGGGTAACTCTTGAACCTCCCTCCCAGCAAGTGCAAATGCACACAGCTGCCCGAAGGCCGAGATGCGCAGGTCCAGAGAGATTCTCGGGGTCCTAATGAGCACCTTGGTTTAGAAGAGTCCTTGGCTTTTTTCTTCCCCCTACATGAGCCAAAGACAAATGAGGCAAAATCTGGGCACATCCTTCCCATGCTTGGTGTCCTCCCTCTCTGGGCCTTTTAGCCACAACCCCCTGGGGTGGGAAGAGTCAAGTTTTCCCCCTTTCATCCTTAAAAGGGGAAGATGAAGCCCCTCCCTAGCTCATTGTCCATGGATAAGATCACAGGTTCTCTCTTTTTTTTGGGGGGGGGGGGTACTAGGGATAGAACTCAGGGGCACTCCACCAGTGAGCCACATCCCCAGCCCTATTTTGTATTTTATTTAGAGACAGAGTCTCACTGAGTTGCTTAGGGCCTTCTAAGTTGCTGAGGCTGGCTTTGAACTCATGATCCTCCTGCCTCAGCCTTCTAAGTGCTGGGATTACAGGCGTGCACTACCCCGCCCAGCCACAGGTTCTCTCTTAAGGGACTCCAGCTAGCTAAGGCTACCTGACTTCCTGGGTGCCAGTCAGGCCGTGCCATCTGAATTACACCTCAATTGATGTGGACTTCCTTTGCCCACCCCCATTTAATCACAAGACCACTAGCTGTTGGCACATCCTGCTGTCTCTGGTTCTCTCCAGGTGAGCAGGCCCTGGGACTGAGTTCTTCCCTTATGGAAACACAAGGGGGCAGTAGCGGCACTTGGGCTTGAAGGTGAGGGGCCTCATCAAATTGAGCCCTAGAAAAGAAAGGAAAATAGAGACTTTGGAATACCAGGAAGGGAAGAAGGAAAGCAGAAAGGAAAAGAAGTGAGGTGTGAAGAGCCAGGTTCTTGCTCCCTCCCTGATATCAGGCAAAGACAGAATTAATCTACCCAAGTGCCTTGTAACGAAGAAGGTCTGAAGTGGAGGGAGGAGTGGAGGCCCTTGGAGGCTGAGGCTTTGCCTGAGAGCTGGGCAGAGCATCCCCAGGGAAGGGCCTCCCATTTGAGGCTACTCAAGGCCACAGACCCCAGGATGTGGCCTGGTCCCTCTCCTGTTCAGTGTTGTGTTTCCACCCTTAAGAGATCTCCCTCTCTTCTGAGCCAGTCTCAGTGAGCCCAAGTTCTCAGGTGCCACTCCTTACCCAGCCCCAAACCAGCCCATGGTCTATTTTCCTTCCAGAAGATTTACTACCAGGAAACAGATTATGAGGTATCAAACATAAGCAGCGAGGGAATTACCATGATAAGGGCCTCTTTTACAGCTCTCCCAGCCGACCTCTCCTTCCTATTTTTTTTTTTTTTTTTCAAAACTAGATTGGATTGAACATTGTATTTTTTCTAAGACAGCAAAAGTGACCAAACATGCAGGTTACCTGAGGTCTGAGGGGATTCCTGAAGCTGAGAACTTTCATTGCTAAAATGGGGAGAGTCCTGGACACTTGGGAAGAGTTGGTCACTCTGAGAGAGCTCAAACATGCCCTCCTCACCTTTCTGACTGAAACTTTGTGGAACGTGCTTCCAGACCTGGGTGAGAGCTAGAGATATACTGGGACCTATGTGTCTCGTGTGGACAATCTGCATCCTGAAGACCATCGCCACACACTCACTGAGTAGGTGCCTCTGGACTCCTCTTCCTGCTTCCTCACTGGGGCAGGAAGTAGAAGCAGGGCTGGCTTTGGGCCTGGGTGTTCAGATTGCTACTTTTTAGGGGGCAGTTACCTTTCCCAAGCTCAGGAAACCCCCTTATCCCAACCCCCAACAGCATTTTGCAAACTGCTATTTTCTAGAAGACTATTTTATAGCCCATCTCAAAGTTAAACAGAATTCTCTGCTGCAGGATGTCTGGCATGGGCATTTCCTGAAGGGCCAGAAGGAATGCAGCCCCTCGAGCTGTTAAACCAGAGACTCTCCTCTCTCCTCTTGCTGTCGGGGGAGTGCTGGCTTCTGAAAGGAAGCTCTTGCTTGATCCTACCTAAGCAGCTTTGGGTCCCCCCTAGTGATACCCAGGGCTAATTTCATGATGGAATCCTGACTGTATCTCTGCCCAGGCAGCATATGCCTCCTCTGCTGACTTGGGGACCACTATTTAAAGTCTCCCTAAGGGCTACTAAGCCTGCATGAGTTCCCAAAAGTTGCAGGGTCCAAATAGTGCAAATTCCAACTCTTGAATCACCTCCCTGTATGACAGTACTTAAAGGAGTCACATCAGGTTACCATAAACAAATGGCAACTTTGTTAATATTCTTGGCTTAAATGTATTTATACACACATTTTATGATTTCTCGGAGCATCGAAGACCATTGAATTGAGATTAGTTAAAAGGAACACATACATAATAGTTGTGTTTTTTTCCCCAAATGACACATCTTTTTCATTTCCCTCCATATTTTGTTTTTGCAGTTTTTAAATGGCAAAAAACCAAGTACTGATTTATATACTGAAAACAGGCTCTCGAGTAAATTAGGAAATGGAGTTTGAATTCCTGAACTTATTTATTTTCCCCTCTAGCTAATGTTGCTTGTTATTTTAAATCCGAGTGCAGATGCTGAGAAAGAAAAAGGGGTGCCCTCCTGGGGGGCATTTTATCACTTGTAAATTTCCATGAGAAGTTGTGTCTGGAATCTCTGAATTTTTGAAGTTGCTCTTCCTCCCCAGCAAATCAGCTTTCAGTAAGGTGACTTTGGAGCCAAGTTGTTTTGCAGGTTCAAAGAGGAAAAACCCTGCCTGCCACACTGCTGAGCCCACTGGCTGCTGGCCGGGATGCCACCTGCAGAGCCCCACCTTCTGCCACACCCTCCCCTCAGTGCAGGTTCCACCAAGAAAACAGAACAGAACAAACACCCCCCAACACACACACACACACACACACACACACACACACACACACACGGTTTAATTAAAAGAATTCCAGCTTTTCTTATTTCCTGAGTGAAACAGAATGAGTGTCCCTGCTGAAACGTAAATAATGGAGATCGGTCCTCTCCTAGGCGTGTTGGTGAGGGAAATTGCTCTTAGAGGACTTGTCAGCCTTTCAAGCCCATTACTTTGAGCTTCTGTGGGTGCTGTTGAAGTTGATTTCTGGCAAGTGGTACTAGTAGTATTTATTTAAAAGAAACCAAAAAAAGGCCTACTCAAGTGGAGTTAAAACACAACAAGCTTTCCACTCTCTACCCTGCCACCTCTTGTTCAGCTTTTTCTGGGTTTGGTTAGGATTTTTAAAGATTGAAAACATCCCTTAATAAATTCCCTCCTGTACCAACTGGTCTCAGTTTGACATTGGACGTGCTGAAGCGCCAAAGAGAAGGCTGAATTCGGCTACGGGTTGAAGCAGCAGCTTCCTGAGAAAGATTAACTTCCTTGGTTTCCTCCCCAGGTTTTAGACCAGTTAAAGTCACCTTTTGAAGGACAACCTGTCCACTTTTTCTGCCTGAAGGAGAAGGACACCCCTACCAAGAGCTCACATGATTTACCACCACAGGGAGGCCCAGGGCTGTTCGGTGGCCCAGTGAGAGCTGAGGTTCAGGCTGTGCCGAGCACTTGCAAGGCAGAGTGTGTGGAGACAGCTAGGACTGGCCTTGGAGGTGAATTCCCCGGCTGGGGTGTGGCTCAGTGGTGGAGTACTTTACCTAATATGTGCAAAGCCCTGGGTTTGATTCCCCCCAACATTACCCCCCATCCTGCCCCTGCTTCCCCCCCATAACCCTAAAAATGGAAAGCAGAGAGGCAAAGATGAATTCCCACACTCCCTGAGGAAAGGGGAGGAAGGGAAGTCCTGGTAATACCTGCCCACTGGGCTTTGGATAACAGAGATGTACCCACCTCCATACCTGCTAACATGGACTTCTTAGTTCTGGGAAAAGCCCTGAGGGCTTCTGAAACTGTCATGGATTTGGTTTCTCCAGGCTGTTCAGAATATTCAAGGAGGAAGGCCATTGGGTATTCAAAGGGTCTTTGCCTTTAAAAAGCCCTCTTGTTGGCAGAGCTGACAAGCAGAGAGGAAAGGCTGAGATCAGCTGGAAGAAGGTCACTTGGGAAAGGTGGGCAGGGCCCGGCAGTGGGACCAGACATTGAGAGCTTGATTCTACCTAGGATGTGGTTTCTAAAATGAGCCAGTTTCATTCACCATTGATTTTTACTTCCCTGGATGGTGCCATCTCATCACTTTCTCATGACGACTTCCCCGAGAGGTCTCTTAATACCTCGCCAGTGTCCCTGAACATGTGGCATCTGGATTTCCAGGCGACACTTGGGAATACTCACAAATAAGCCCAACCCTCGATGTGGTGCGGGCTGATGAGCAGATAGGGAATCCTGTAAGCAAGAAACTCAGTGTCTACACCACCCCAGAAGAAAGCAGGGACGCTCCGTCAATGCCCTTTGCACAACAAGACACTAAGAAATTTTTTTATAAGATTAAATGACATAACTGAGAATACTTGTTAGCCTGCCCTGGTCCTGTATTGCCTGGGTGACCAAGCTGAATTTTTACCCCACCCTAATCTTGTTTGTCTTTGAGGACAGGATCTGGAAGCCCAGAAGTTCCTCCTAAGGTGGGCTGGCTGAGACTGGTTGGGCCTAAGGTGTCTGCCAGAGTGACCGTCAGATGTTCTCGAATTTCACCATCACAATAGACATGCACCCCCCCCCCCTTTTCTTTAACCTTATATCCATAACCTCCTGAGCCCTGAGGAGTGGGGAGTTGATTTGTGAGTTTATCTACCACTTCCATTCTTGGCTCCAAACAAGTCTCCACTGCTCAAGTGCTCTGTGAATTTCACAGGGAGTTTCAGTTTTGAGAGTGAAGAAGAACCAAGTTTTGAAATTTTGAGATGAAAATCTGGTAACATATTCACAGAGCTATTGCAAGCATGAAGAGCTCAATCTAGTGTAAATGCTTTGATAAACAAATCTCCCTTTAAGGCATGTTATTATATGCGTAACTGATGCACACAGATGTACCAATAAACATTTTGCTATGAACAATTTTAAAAAGCATGTCTTTCAACAATTTAATAAGTATAGGTTGCCTATTCATTTAAGGCACTAGGTGACTGTACTGGGGCGGGGGGGTTTGCTGGGGATCAACCCCAGGGTCTCACACATGCTGAACATATATTCTGCCACTGAGTTATACCCCAGCCCCTTGTATTTTTTTTTTTTTTTATAAAGTGTAATGCCTAAGTCAAACCAAACCATTCTTATGTTTACGATTTGAGGGTATTACTTTTCATTTTCATGGTGCTGGGGATCAAACCCAGGGCTGTGTGCATGCCAGGCAAGTGTTCTACCACTGAGCCACACCCCAGCCCTGGTTTTTAGGTTTTTAATCTTGGGGTGAGGTTGGACTTTTACATATGAGACATAAAACTCATAAGCCACGAAAGAAAATTCTGCAGATATAATAATATTAATAATGGTACATAGGTGTGCCAACAACAAAAATGAAATAAGCAAGCAAAATCAAATTAGAAGATAGAGGGAGAAAATATTATATTACATATAAGATATTAGGTTAATGGTTGTACTATTCAAAAACCTATACTATATAAACCTAAGAAAAAGACAAAAACAAAAACAAAAAAAGCAGGAAGAAAACACAGATAGAAACAGGGAATTCATATAAAAATACAAATGTCCCCAAAATATGTGAAAAGGCATTCAACCTACTAAAGTAATAAAGATCCAAAATAGAGCATTTTCCTCTTTATATTGATTTAAAAACTATGAAATTTTATATATTGTAAGTAGGCATATGCATTGGTATGAAATTATTCTTTCTTTTTCTGTTTTTTTTTTTTTTCTTTTGGAAAGCTCTTTAAAATTTATCCCATGTTCACTTCGGATTGTGTAGAGGAAAATGGGATGGGAGAGGGTGGGGGAAGAAAAGATGGTGGACTAAGGCAGACATCATTACCCTATGTACATGTATGATTACATGAATGGTGTGAATCTATATTGTGTACAACCAGAGAAACGAAAAGTTGTACCTCATTTGTGTAAAATGAATCAAAATGCAGTCTGGACAATTAAAAAAAAATTTTAAAAAAGGGCTGGGGGCATGACTCAGTGGTTAAACACTCATGGGTTTAATCGCTGGTAATAAAATAAAATAAAATAAAATAAAATAAAATAAAATAAAATAAAATAAAATTTTATCCCATGCTTACCTGGTAGCCTAGCAAGTCCATGTTTAGGACTCTACAGTAATATTTATACATGTACCTCTGATACATACACAAGAGGAATGATCAAATAAGTTATGGTATGTCAGTTCAATAAATATTATGTGCCCATTTAGAATACAGTGTCACCATAAATACTAATCTGAAAAATCCTATGATATATTGTTAAATGAAAGAAGCAAATTGCTTAATAATATATACATGTGAACTGGTTCCATTTATTAAGAAAAAAAGTTCATAAAGTTAGATAGGCAAATAGACAAGTGAGTATTACAGTGATCATCAGGATCATAAAATGAAATGATACATACCATACAAAGTAACAAGATTAGCAATTTTCCCATCTTATCTTGTGGTATAGAACTTTTCCAAAAAATCACCTGCTCTAGGCTTCTCAGATACCATATAGTGCCACGGAAAAAGGGGCCATCCCTTCAAAGTCATGATCTGGGACATTCATCTTTACATTCCCCATACCTAGTTCAGTGGTTGACCTCACAACAAGGTTCAGTAAGTGCTGTTGGAGAGGATGGCTTCATGTGTGCCCACTCCCAGCTGCAGAGGATGCTGGCTCCGTCATGATTCAAGTTCAGTTCGGAGTCCTACTTCCAGGGCAAGCTGCAGAAAACTTTAGCAAAAGCAAAAGTGTAAGAGGGTGGGAAGTCCCTCCCAGCCAAGTCTGGCTCTGGCTTCTCCTCACTCTGCAGCCACATCACTCACACCTCAACAGAGGGGCTCTCCCTGGTGCCTGGCAGCCTGAAGGATCACAGGCAAAGCTCAGAACTGAAAGACTGAGGGAAGTAACAGAAGGGGAAGCAAGAGCGAGGAAGTGGAGCGAAAGAGGGGAAGCATCATGTGAAGACACACAGAATTGACAGAGCAGTCAGGGAGAAACTCACAAGACTGTCTATTTCCATGGAGAACCATTCACAGAAAGGCCAGGTGGCCTGGTCTTGTCTTTTGGCTTCTCCTGCTGTAGCCTGCTCAAAGATGACCTCAAACAGATGCCTCTTCCCTAAGTGACTCAGTCACACATTCATGACACAAACTCCTTGAAGAAAACCTCCAGACTGGATCATGGAGTAATGGTTCACAAGAACCCCTCTTGCCCTGCAGATGGGTGCTTGATGTCCTAAGGATGCTTCATCCTTCTTAGTCTGATGCAACATTAGCAAGAGCTAGTATTTGTCAAAGTCTTACCATTATCTTATCATTATTCTCAGCTCTTCGTGTATATCAACTCTTAATCTCATAACAGCCCAGGAGGTGTGTGTAAAGCAACAGCCCCATTTTATAATGATGGAAGCATGCATTGGATACTTTGCCCAGAATGACTCAGCGAGTCCACTCAGAGCCCTGGGACATGCTTCTCACACTCCACTGTGCATTCGGATCACCTAAGCAGCTTACCAAAGTGCAGATTCTGACCCAGGAGGTCTAGGGATGGGGCCTGAGGGGCTGTATTTCTAACGAGCTCCTTGATTCTCTGATCCCATAAACTACACTTTGAGTTGCAAGACTTGGCAACTCAGGCCACCTTAGTTATAATTTCAGAGCCAAACTATAAGATCAGCTCTGTCAATAACCTCCCTGGCTATGTGCTCCAAGAACATGATTCACCTCTCTGTTTAAGACATTCTTTTTTCCAGCACTAAAGTTGGAAACCAGAGCCTTGGGCCTACTAAGCAAGTCCTCTACTGCTGAGCCTCATCCCCAGTCCATCTTCTCTGTTTAAAAGGAGAGTTTTGAGGAGGACGGTGTCTGGAAGCTGCCCAGATCTATTATTTAATAAATGTGGCAAAATCTTAGAAAAAATATCCACTGCTATCCGGGGCCACACACAGTAGTCCAGGCCCAAGTCACATCCAGCTCACTGGAGTTCTGAACTAGCAATGGGGATTATGAGAGTCAAGGAGACATGGGGATTACAGCCTTCTGGAGGATAGAGTGTAGAAAGAACAGGACCAACAGTAGAGAAGGCCTCCCAAGGAAAGTGATATTTGTGCTGAGATGCAGTGGATGCCTGAGAGCTAGTCCAGGGAAGATGGGAAGACAGGGAAGTAGGAGAAAGAACACAAGAGAAGGCTCAGAAGAGAGTGAGAAACTCAGGGATATTAAAAGAAGTGAATTGTGATTGACCTTCGGGTGGAAGGTGAAGGAAAGGGAAGCTCCTCCTGAGAAGTTGCAGCAGGACCCAGCTCACAGCGGGTTTTGAAGGTTCAACTTCATAACGTGACACGTGGTCTCAGAGTGATGCCAAACCCGGGGTGGGGTTGGGGTGGGGGGCTCTAAGGACAGAATTTGTAGTTTAGGAGCTACAGTAAAAACGGTGAGGGCTCAAGTTTCAGAGACAGGATAACAATTAGGACACAGTTGCAATAATTTTGGTGAAAAGTGACGCTGACCTGAACTGGGATGGCAATGGGTTGGAAGAGAATTCAACACACTGAAATGACATCAAGAGAGAGGAGAGAAATGAGCAAACAAAATGAAGGATGAGAAACTATGAGCGAGAAGAAGGTAGTGTTAAAAGATAATTTTCCAAAAAAAAGGTAAAATCATGACTCATAAGGATACAAAATGAACACATGTTAAAGATTTTATTTTGCTCATAAAGAAGGAACCAGGCAGATGTTATATCTGGTTCAGGGGAGAAATTGAAAAACAGACACATTTATAGATCAGGAATATTGAAATGAATGTGCAAGTGGAGGCAAAATGTGCTTTTTTTCCACAGTGGGGAAGAGAACTCAATTGCACCTCTACAAGAGAGGACAGAATTTGCACATCTATAGCTAAGAATTATTTTGCATCCTATTAGGCACATGCAGTCCCAGAGTCACACAATAGCTTCCATAGAATCAGTATCCTCTGCACACTGCATAGTTTTCCATCCTTCCTTGCAGGAGGATGACTCCAAGACTTTGACTTAGATACCCTGGAGGACGGCTATGACATTTGCTATTCAGAGAATACAGGAAGAGAGCCCTGAGGGGCTGAAGGAGAAAAGGACAACAAACTGACTTGGTCACGTTTTCCTAGAGAACACTTCCACCTGACGAAAGCTGGGTCCTGTTTGGATGTCAAGGAACAAGGCGCCTTGGACTTGGTGGCTTCAATTTTTTTTGTGGGGGAACTACTAGGGATTGAACTCAGGGGCACTCAACCACTGAGCCACATCCCCAGTCTTACTTTGTATTTTATTTAGAGACAGGGTCTCACTTACAGCCAAGGTTTTGCTGAGACTGGCTTTGAACTCATGATCCTCTTGCCTCAGCCTCCAGAGCCACTGGGATTATAGGCATGTGCCATGGCACCTGGCCAGTGGCTTCAATTTTAGGAGAAGCTGTGCTTTAAGAACCTTTCCCTGCCCTCAGCCTCAATTTATTGAGCAACATTTCTACAGAAGGTTTGTGCCCAGTTCTGTGGTGTATTCCAAACAGATCTGGTCTGGAAGGCACTTCCAGTATGGCTGGTGCAAATTGAGAGAGCATTTTCATTAGAAAGAAATGGCGTGGGTGCACACACACACACACACACACACACACACACAAAGAATGTCATCAATATGATCACTTTTGCAGTGTAATAATGGTGCACTATTCAAAGACTCCTTGATAAAAGGACTGCTTTTGAAACCCCAAACTAGAAAATGTAAAGTGCAAAGGACTGTTTTCCATTTGTCCATTTATAACAAAAGACATAAAAAATTATTTTTAAAAGCCAGACATTAGGGTGCACACCTGTAATCTAAGCAACTCAGGAGGCTAAGGCAACAGGACTGCAAATTTGAGCCTCAGCAATTTAAGGAGACCCTATCTCAAAATAAAAAGTGTTTTAAAAGGGCTGGAGATATAGCTCAATGGTAAAATGCCCCTGGATTCAATCCCTAGTACTACCACAAAAAAAAAAAAAAAAAAAA
>JAJEJO010052933.1:0-54981 GCA_020662805.1 Glaucomys volans
GTTTTTTAGCTTAACTTTGTTTCTCCTTTGATTGACTCTTTCTTTAGGGTAATTCCTCCCCATGTTGACTGAGATTGTTGTTTTTCATTTCTTCCTCTTCGAATGTATTGTTGAGAATGTTCTGTAGGGCAGGCTTTCTCTTTGTGAATTCTTTAAGCTTTTGTTTATCATGGAAGGATTTTATTTCGTCATCAAATCTGAAGGTAAATTTTGCTGGGTATAAGATTCTTGGTTGGCATCTGTTTTCTTTCAGAGCTTAAAATATGTTGTTCCAGGCCCTTCTTGCTTTTAGGGTCTGGGCTGAGAAATCTGCTGATATCCATATCGGTTTCCCCCTGTAGGTAATCTGATGCTTTTCTCTTGCAGCCTTTAAAATTCTATCTTTGTTTTGTATGTTAGGTATTTTCATTATAATGTGCCTTGGTGTGGATCTGTTGTAATTCTGTGCATTTGGTGTCCTGTAAGATTCTTGTAATTGATTTTCCATCTCATTCATCATATTTGTGAAATTTTCTGATATTATTTCCTTGAACAGATTATTCATACTCTTGGTTTGTTTGTCTGTGCCTTCCTCAATCCCAATAACTCTTAAATTTGGTCTTTTCATGATGTCCCATATTTCTTGGAGGTTTCACTCATGATTCCTAACCATCTTCTCTGTTTGTTCAACTTCATTTTCAAGATTAAATATTTTGTCTTCATTGTCTTAGGTTCTGTCTTCCAAGTGATCTATTCTATTAATTATGCTTTCTATTGAGTTTTTAACTTGGTTTTTTGTTTCCTTCATTTCCTTGTTTCCTTCAAGGATTTCTGTTTGTTTTTTTCTGAGAACTTCTATCTCTTTATTGAAATGATTTTTTGCTTCCTGCAATTGCTCTATTAGCTGATTATTCATAGCCTGAATCTGCTCTCTTGTCACCTCATTCTCTTCTCGGATCATTTTAATTATGAACATTCTGAACTCCATTTCTGTTATTCCTTCTACCATGCTGTCTTTGGGATCTCTTGATTTATCATCTAGGTTTGTTTGGAACACTTTCTTCCCGTGTTTTCTCTTGTTGCTTGTGTATCTTCCCCTCTAGTACTGCAAATCGGAGGGATTGCAATTTCCCTGTAAAGACTTAAAGTGTCCCTGAAGATTTGCAGTAACTCACCGGATGTTTGAGAGGTGCTTGATCAAGCGGAGACCCAAGATAGCTGCTGTCCCACTACCTCCAGGTTGGGAACGATCAATGCTTCTGGGCAGAGGCAACCAGGAGTCGCAGCGCTGCGGCCCTGCTGGAAGACCTGAGCTCAGCTCCGAGGACTCAGGCAGCCGAAGATGGTCTCTTTCCGCCAGGGAAGCTGCAAAAATCTCAATGTAGTTTTGACATGCAAGTCCCTGATTGCTGAGGTTGTTGAACATTTTTTCTTATATTTGTTGGCCATTTGTATTTCTCCTTTTAAGAAGTGTCTATTTATTTCTTTTGCCCATTAATTAATTGGGCTATTTAATATGTTTTATGTTATATGTGTTTTTTTTAGTTCTTTATATAGTCTGGATATTAATCTTCCCTGTTGAAGGAACAGTAGGCAAAGATCTTCTCCCATTCTGTAGATTCTCTCTTCACACCCTCGATTGTTTATTTTGTTGTTCAGAAGTTTGTAATTTGATGTCATCCCACTTATTGATTCTTGGTTTTATTTCTTGTACTTTAAGAGTTTCGTTAAGGATGTCAGTGTCTCTGCCAACATGTTGAAGTGTTGAGCCTATGTTTTCTTCTTGCATTTTCAAGGTATTCGATCCACTTTGAGTTGACATTTTGGATGGTGAAAGATACAAATCTAATTTCATTCTTCTACATATGGACACCAAGTTTCTTAGCTCTATTTGTTAAAAAGGCTATCTTTTCTCCAACACGCTTTTGGCACTTTTGACAAGTATCAGATAACTGTACATATGTGGATTTGTCTCTATGTTTTCTATTATATTCCACTGGTCTTCATGCATATTTTGGTGCCAATACCATGCTGTTTTTGTTATTAAGGCTCTGTAGTATAGTTTGATGTATGTTATTGTGATGCCTTCAGCAGTGCTCTTCTTGCTCAGGAGTGCTTTGGCTATAATGGGTCTCTAATTTTTCCAAATTAATTTTGGGACCATTTTTTTTCTAGTTCTGTGAAGAATGTCATTGGTGTTTTGATGGGGATTACATTAAATCTGTATAACAGTTTTGATAGTATGATCTTTTTTTTAACAATGCTAATTCTGCCTATCCATGAACATGGGAGGTCTTTGCATCTTTTTGTCTTCTTCAATTTCTTTCTTCAATATTGTATAATTTTTATCATAGATATCTTTCACCTCCTTGATAACATTAATTCCCAAGTATTTTATTTTGAGGTTAGAGCAAAAGGGGTAGTTTCTCTGAATTCTTTCTCAGCAGATTCATTATTGGAGTATGGAAAAGTGACTGATTTATGTATGTTCATTTTTTATCCTGCTACTTCACTGAAATTGTTCATCAGCTCTAGAAGTCTTCTGGTGCGTTCTTTTGGGAGGGAGGAGGGGGGGAGTCCTCTAAGTATAGAATCATTCCATCAGAAAACAGAGATAATTTGACTTCTTCTCTTCTTGTTTGTATCTCTTTAATTTCTTTCCCTTCTCTGATTGCTCTGGCTAGAGCTTCAAGGACTATGTTGAACAGGAGGGGTGAGAGTGAAAATCCTTGTCTTGTTTCAGATTTTAGAGGAAATGCTTTCAGATTTTCTCTGTTCAATAGGATGATACTTCTTTTTAAACTACAATTTTAAAACAAATTGCAGACCACATTATTTCTCCTATAAATACTTTTGTTTATATTTTTAACTGTTAAGAAATACCATTGTCATACTTAATATTAACAATGATTTCTTAATATCATCCACTTCTCAGTCTGTATTTTTTCCTAAATTTTCTCAAATAAATTACATTTGACAGTAGTTTTTTAAAACATTAGTATCAAAATAAGGAACCTGTATTACATTTGGCAGACCATATCTTGCAGATATTTTCTTCTATTATTTAACAGTTTTCCATCCTTCTTTTGTCCTAATATTCATGGGTTAAATTAATCAAGTACCTTTTCTGTAGAACATTCCACATTGCATATGGTATGATTGCATTCTAGAGGTGCTGTTTAACATGTTTTACTACTCACTATATTTCCTGTAAATTGGAAAATGTATCTAGAGGCTCTATTTAATTTAAGTTCACTGTTTTGGCAATGATATGTTATGGGTGGTTTTTGTACTTCTAAATAGTACCCAATCAAGGGGCACCAATGCCTGGTTATCCCACTTTTAGTGACATGAAAGTTGATTGACAATGTTAAGTATTATGAGTCTTATCCATTAATTATAAAATTCTCCATCAGTTTCCCACCAAAGGGTCTTTGCTACCATTGTTCAGAAGAAGGATTACAAAGTTGCAATTTCTGATTCTGCCCTATTTGCATTTTTGAATTAACTCTTTTTTAAAAACTATTTTTTATTTTTACAGACTGTATTTTGATTCATTGTACACAAATGGGGTACATCATTTTGTTTATATCATTGTGCATGATGTAGATTCATACCATTTGCGTAGTCATACGGGTACATAGGGTAATGATGTCTGTCTCATTCCACCATTTCTCATAACCTCCCTCTCATTTCCCTCTACATAATCTAAAGTTCCTCCATTCTTCTCTCACCCCCCACCCCCCACCCCCATTATACATCATAATCCACTTATGAGGGAAAACATTCGGCCTTTGGTATTTTGGGCTTGACTTATTTCACTTCACAAGATAGCCTCCAATTCCATCCATTTATCTGCAAATGCCATAATCTTATTCTTCTTTGTGGCTGAGTAATATTCCATTGTGTATATATACCACATTTTCTTTATCCATTCATCTGTGGAAGGGCATCTAGGTTGGTTCCACAATCTAGCTATTGTGAATTGAGCTGCTATTGATGCTGCTATTGATGTGATTGTGTTACTGCAGTATGCTGATTTTAAGTCCTTTGGGTATAAACCTAGAAGTGGAATAACTGGGTCAAAAGGTGGGTCCATTCCAAGCTTTCTGAGTATTCTCCACACTGCTTTCCAGAGTGGCTGCACCAATTTGAACTTCACCAGCAACGTAAAAGTGTGCCTTTTCCCCCACATCCATGCAAACATCTATGCTTGTGTTCTTGATAATAGCCATTCTTATTGGAGTAAGATGAAATCTTAGAGTTGTTTTAATTTGCATTTCTCTAATTACTAGAGGTGTTGAACGTTTTTTCATATATTTGTTGATCACCTGTATATCTTCTTCTGTAAAGTATCTGTCCAGATCATTGGCCCATTTATTGATTGAGTTCTTTGTATTTTTGGTGTAAAGTGTTGTAAGTTCTTTATAAATTTTGGAGATTAGTGCTCCATCTGAAGTGCATGTGGAAAAGATTTTCTCCCACTCTGTAGGCTCTCTTTTCACATTATTGATTGTATCCTTTGCTGAGAAAAAGCTTTTTAGTTTGAATCCATCCCACTTATTGATTCTTGTTTTGATTTCTTGTGCTTTGAGGGTCTTGTTAAGGAAGTCTGGTCCTAAGCCAACATGATGAAGATTTGGGCCTACTTTTTCTTCTATTAGGTGCAGGGTGTCTGGTCTAATTCCTAAGACCTTGATCCATTTTGAGTTGAGTTTTGTGCAGGGTGAGAGATAGAGGTTTAATTTCATTTTACTGCATATGGATTTCCAGTTTTCCCAGCACCATTTATTGAACAGGCTATATTTTCTCCATTGTATGTTTTTTACTCCTTTTGTTTAGTATGAAGTAACTGTATTTATGTGGGTTTATCTCTGTGTCTTCTGTTCTACACCATTGGTCTGCCTGTCTATTTTGGTTCCAATGCCATGCTGCTTTTGTTACTATTGCTCTGTAGTGTAGTATAAGATCTGGCATTGTGATACCACCTGCTTCATTTTTCCTGCTCAGGATTATTTTGGCTATTCAAGTTCTCTTATTCTTCCAGATGAATTTCATGATTGCTTTCTCTATTTTGATGAGGAACATCATTGGGATTTTAATTGGAATTTCATTGAATCTATATAGCACCTTTGGAAGAATGGCCATTTTGACAATATTAATTCTGCCTATCCCGGAACATGAGAGATCTTTCCATCTTCTAAGGTTTTCTTCAACTGCTTTCTTTAGCATTCTGTAGTTTTCATTGTAGAAATTTTCACCTCTTTTGTTAGTTTGATTCCCAAGTATTTTATTTTTTTGAGGCTATTGTGAAAGTAGTGGTTTCCCTAATTTCTTTCTCAGAGGATTCATCACTTATGAATAGAAATGCATTAGATTTATGCATTGATTTGATATCCTATTACTTTGCTGAATTCATTTATTAGTTCTAGAAGTTTTCTAGTAGAGTTTTTTGGATTCTCTAAATATAGAATCATGCCATTGGCACATAGTGACAGCTTGAGTTCTTCTTTTCCTATTCGTATCCCTTTAATTTCTTTGGTCTGTCTAATTACTCTGACTAGTGTTTGAAGGACGATATTGAATAGAAGTGGTGAAAGAGGTTATCTCTGTCTTGTTCTGGCTTTTAGAGGGAATGCTTTCAGTTATTCTCCATTTAGAATGATGTTGACCGTGGGTTAGTATAGATAGCCTTTACAATGTCGAGGTATGTTCCTACTCTTCCTATTTTTCCTAGTGTTTTAAGCATGAAGAAGTACTGTATTTTATCAAATGTCTTTTCTGCATCTATTGAAATAATCATATGATTCTTAACTTTAAGTTTATTGATGTGATGAATTATATTTATTGATTTCCAGATGTTGAACCAACCTCTGTCCTCAGGATGAACCCCACTTGATCAGGATGCACTATCTTTTACATATGTTTTTGGATGTGACTTGCCAGAATTTTGTTAAGGATTTTTGCATCTATGTTCATCAGGAATATTGGTCTAAAGTTCTCTTTCCTTAATGCATCTTTAATCTGGTTTTGGTATCAGAGTAATACTAGCTTTATAGAATGAGTTTGGACAGGTTCCCTCCTTTTCTATTTCCTGGAATACTTTGAGGAGTGTTAGTATTAGTTCTTCTTTAAAGGTCTTGTATAATTTGACTGAAAATCCATCTGATCCTGGGCTTTTCTTGGTTGGTAGGCTTTTGATGGCTTCTTCTATTTTGATGCTTGAAATTGGTCTGTTTAAATTGTATACATCTTCCTGATTCAGTTTGAAAGGATCATATGTCTCTAAAACTTTGTCAATGTCTTCAATATTTTCTATTTTGTTCGAGTGTAGATTTTCAAAGTAGCTTCTAATTATGTTATGTATTTCAATGGTGTGTGTTGTGATTTTTCCTTTTTCATCACGAATTCTAGTAATTTTAGTTTTCTCTCTCCTCTTCATTAGTGTGGCTAAGGGTTTATCAATTTTGTTTACTTTTTCAAAGAACCAACTTTTTGTTTTGTCAATTTTTAAAATTATTTCTCTTATTTCAATTTCATTGATTTCAGCTCTGATTTTAATTATTTTCTGTCTTCTACTATTTTGGGTAATGATCTGTTCTTTTTCTAGGGTTTTGAGATGTAATGCTAGGTCATTTAGTTGTTGACTTTTTATTTTTTAATGTATGAGCTCACTGCAATGAACTTTCCTCTTAGTCCTGCTTTCATAGTGTCCCAGAGATTTTGATATGTTGTGTTGTTGTTCTCGTTTACCTCTAAGAATTTTTTAATTTCCTCCCTGATATCTTCTGTTATCATTGTATCATTCAATAGCATATTATTTAATCTCCAGGTGTTGGAGTAGTGTCTGTTTTTTTCATATTGTTTCTGTATATCCCCCCCCCAGCATTGAAGATCTGAGGTACTGCAGCTTCCCCACTGCAGATTTATTGTGACCCTGCAGGTTTCCAGTACCTCTCCTTTGAGGATACCAACACCAGCAGCACCCAATACAAACAATAAGTAGCCCTAAACCAGATGGCCCTTATAAAGACTTTTTAACATTATTGTAATACACAGGATGACTTCAATAATTTATCTACAGTATTTTTAGTGGTGGATGAAGAGGATGGGGAGGGGTGTAGGATGTAACTGTTAATGGGAAAAGAAATGAATGAACAGAGGTAACTGATCAAGGGAAGAGTGAGAGCGGGGTCAAGAAAAATTGGTCTTTAGCATGAGAAAAGGGAGAAGGAGACTCCAAAGGAATAGGTAAATAAAAGGAAAATGAAGTGAAGTGGGAGAAAAAGAAGAAATAAAAAATAAAAAAACAAAACAAAAATGTATGGCTCACAGTCATCCACCACTCAAACCTTCCAGTCCTCAGTATCTCCATGCAAGTGCAGTACCTGTCAAAGGGCCTCCAGTTTCCTGTGACTCAGGAAGGGAGCCGCCCCTCCAATCATGGTGGCCATGCCCTCAGAAATAATTCAAAATGTCTGCACCAGCCTCCAAAGAAGGAGCAATGTGGGCACGGGAGGAGTCCTTGCAGGGTGCGGACTTGCCAAGGTCCGTCTGCTGCAGGGCAGGGCGATCTCCCGCCAATGCATCCGGTACCCAATTCTTTGTTAAGTTGAACTGAAGTCCAAGTAGTTTTCTGTTTTCCAAGGCCCTGGGGAAATAGAGGGCCTAACTTCAAAGCGTCTTAGCCATTTTTTAACCTTCCAGTTTCATTCAATATCAGGAAGGTGGAAGACATGGAGTTGAAGCAGGTGAACAGGATTAATGCAAAGGCAATACACAGAACATGTAACTAAAACGTAAAGCCAAAACATTAATAAAAGTAGCTATGGAGAGACACAGAAATTTAAATGATGAACAGAGAGCAGGATTGACAAATTATGTCAACTCTATTAAGAGCTGTCTCTTCTATATCTAATGGGGAAGAGAGGAGAAAGAAGAGGAGGGGGACATGGTTTGTCCATGACTGCGAAAATGAGACCTTTCTCCCTCCAGAGGGAGAGGAAAGGGGTGAAACACTGGAGGGCTCAGTGTCTGAGGAATGAAGTTGCCTACAGCTTGTTTCTTCTGCTGGAGACAGATTTGCCCCTTCACCTCTCTAAATACAAACAGCACTTGCTCAAGTTTGGGCAGAGAAGGTGGGCAGGCGTGTTTGCTGTCTACCTCCAAAACATCTCCAGAGGCGAGCTGCCATGAAGATAGACATATTCCTCAGGCCCTCACATTTCCAAAAGTCTTTTATTAATTTTTAGGAATTGATTATTTGTCATTGACTTAAAAATACAATATTTAAGGAAAATCTTTTTAGAAGGTTGGCTGTGTACTTGTGCACTTTTGTTTGTTAGAAAGCAGTGTGATATTTTGTAAAATATTACTGTTCCATCCAAACACGTTTCCTTGGAATTACAATTAGTTCAGTTTATCAAAACTCAACCAATATCCATTGAACATTTCTCTCTAAGGTGCTTATAATGGAATAAGCCTATTACCATGAGCAGTTGGTTACAGTTTTAATCTGCAAGTTAATAAATTCATCAAGGAGTATATTTTATGTGCCAGTAGAATCATTTTACTTCCTGTGTTTAGAAAATAACCCAATAAAAATGAGCCTTGATATACTTTCTATCTTTTTGATGAGCACAAGCATTGCTATTTCAATTTCATCTGTTTATCTGGGGGGCTGAAAGATGATTTGGCAAGCAGCCATCTATAAAGCTTCTCCTTGGATTTCTGCTTTGTCTTTGATGTCCAGCCATCATGCTTCCAGAGCAGGTGTCTGTAGTCAGTGCCAAAGGTCCTATGTACTCTGTATCTTTTAATAAAAAAGATAAAGCACTGACATTTTTATCTGAAAACACCTTTATAGGAAAACTTACACATTATACATTATATATTGATATAACAGCTGTGAATAAGACCTACAAGCCCATGATTAAAAATCAAACTGGAAGCCAGGTGCAGTCATGCACGCCTGTAATCCCAGCACTTGGGAGGCTGAGGCAGGAGGATCGAGAGTTCAAAGCCAGCCTCAGCAACTTAGTGAGGCCCTAAGCAATTCAGTGAGACCCTGTTTCTAAATAAAATACAAAATAGGGCTGGGGATGTGGCTCAGTGGTGGAGTGTCTCTGGGTTCAATCCCCAGTACCAAAAAAAAAAAAAAAAAAAAAAATCAAACTGGAAAGGTAGAAATGTGCCAAAGTCATTGGAATTTTCTTCCATCTTTAGTGCTTGCATTCTTGGATATGGTGAAATTCCCACCTACTGGTGTCTTTTTCATCCCTGTTTCAGTAACACAGACACCTCCAGAACCATCTTGAGAGCATTATTAGATTGCATGTTTGAACTCTCTCCCTATTTGAAAGCAAATAGTACCATACCAACTTTTGCATAGTAGCACCCTAATGTACTATTTAATTAGACCTAGAAAAATAAGAGTATAAGAACAGGGAATAAAAATCATAAATTTTCAGGAGAGATGTCAAATCAACTGAAAGAAAACCCCCATTAACTTTTATGAAAACTAACCTAACTCCTTACAGGCAAAGTGATTGCAAGGAATTCCAAAGGAGCCCGATCATGGGTCGAGAAGGAAGCGTGTCTCATACATATCCTGTTTGGGGTGGTTGAGGAGGAAAGAAGTGTAATGTTACCTTTCTCAGTGGAAGTAACTGGGAATTGAGAAATCATGCAGTGGATGGTGCTGGGTTGCTCTGTGAACTACTTGGTGTGTTTTCCCCTGAGTGTGAGAACACTTTCAATGTAACTGTGTTTTGTCTCTTGCTGCATGAAAGCCCCGAAAATGAATTTTTGATGGTTGAGAATAAGCCCCAGGAGGAAATCAGGAAAAATTTTTAAAATGTGATATGAATAGTTGTTACAATGTACCTAAAAAAATGAAATGTGTTTTGAAAGAAGGATTTGTTTGGGCTTATCTCACCACAGGACTGTCTGGGTTTTTACCCCCAGTGGAAAAGCAAGCCTGCCTCCTTTCCAGACCCTTCTTTAGTTCTGCTGCCATCATTCATCCAAGCCTGCAATGTGCTAGTTTCCAATCACAGATTTTTTTCTCACTGCCGTCATGGGGCTGAGGCATTTGATGGTATTTGGAAAAAAAATAAACATCCTCTGTAATAGGCCAAGATGGCAAACCCTGGTGAGTGGGATCTATCAAAAGCAAACGTGGGTAATGATCAGGGAGAAAATAAAGCCTTTATTCTTGGCTGCTGAGAAATGCCATTCAGCAAGGCTGTTTTTACATTTCATGGTTAGGGTGAGTTCAAGCACACCTAACACCCGGAGGGAATAACACGGTTGAAAGAATTCAAACTTGAAGGTTCGTAGAAATTCTGAAGTTATAAACACGTTTAGCTGGGCACCATCAGCGCATTCCATACTTTAGGGTATTTTATTTTCAAGTTCTCATTCAGTTCACATAAAATCCCTGCTTCCTCTTTCTCAGTCTTGGCCAAAGGACGGGGTCCTAGACAGGAGCTCTGGAAGGGTCTGTGGATGTCCTGTGAGCTTCCTGTCCTGCTGCCAGTAGCCGGTGGATGCCTGGGACGCCATGCCTGTCAGTTCAATCTCACTCCGCTGCCTAATAGGTGTCATGTTGTCCTGGAGTGCTTTTCCGGGAACTGTTTTAATGACTGTGAATGATATTTTGAAAGACCCAGCACCTGATCTTCTATTAACAGACCTGGCTACTTTGCTGCAAAATGTCCCAAAAAGCCAATTATCCTGCAAATTTCTGATTAAAGTGTATCAGTTTGAATTATAGAAGTTATGTTTCAGGAAACTCTCCCTGCCATCCACATTTATCCAATAATAATGGTACGAAATATTTCTTTTTTTCTTTTCACCTTGTCACATTTTAGAATTCTTTACAACACTGCTTGCTGTTGTTGGCAACAGAAGGGAGGGGTCTACAGGTTGGCATTTGTGTTTGTCAGGTTTTCATCACTGTGACTGAAATATCTGACACAAAAAATTTGGAGAAGGAAAGGTTTATTTTGGATTATGATTTCAGAGGTTTCAGCCCCTGGTCAGCTGACTCCAACACAGAACATCCTAATGGAAGGGCATGCCAGAGAAAAGCTACTCAGCTCATGGCTATTGGGAAGCCAAGAGAAAAACAGGAAGGGGCCAAGGACAAGATGTAGTTCCCAAGGTCATGGGCCAATCATACCCCATCTGCTTAGAGTTTTCCCCTCCTCCCAGTAGTCCATTCAAATTACTAATCCATCAGAGGACTAATCTGCTGGTGAGGTTGGAGCCTTCAAAATCCAATCGCTTCTCCAAAGCCCTAGCCCTGAACATTGCTGCACTGAGGACCAAGCTTTCAATTCACGAGCTTTTGGAAGACATTCCAGATCTAAACCATAGCAGTGTTCAACCTCCCCAGAGGTGGTGAGCAACCAAACCTCCCCCAAACTCTTACCTGACTTGAAGGAGGACATTAGACCAGAATGTCATCTTTTGCATGATGTGGCATTTTATGTAGAATTTAGGCAAGACCTCATATCAAAACTGATTCTATTCAAATAGAGGGCTATTTTAGGGTGGGGTTGTCCCAACCTGGACAAAGATGATGCCATCATCCCAGTGGAACCTGGAAATGCAGGTGAAGTATGAAATAAACAAGTAATAAATCTCAGTTGTGAGGAGGCCAAAGGAAGGAAACAACCTCTGAAGAATTTTGATAGGAGAATTTTCTAGCCTTCAAACTTAGCTTGGTATCTGCTAAGCTGCCACTGGGTAGGAATTCAGAACACCCGGACTCATGATTGGCCAGGTTTTCTGTGTTGATTCCACTGACCAGTCACATAGCTCTCTTCACCTGCATCCTTTGGTATATCCAGGGCAATTTGATGATATTAATGCTTCTGCAAGGATGTAGACTTGGAGAGGAGTGGGAGGAAGTGCCTGGCACATAGTAGGTAGTCAATACTGGTTGGCTAAATGAATGGCAAAATTCACATTGGTTGACTTTATTACTTATTAAATGCAAAAAGGTTTAGTCTTGGAGGAGAGCATAATATTATATCTGCTACATCAATTTTTTTGATGCCCTTGGGTTTTATCTTCTTATCTTTCTGGATAAAAGTGGGAGCAGATAGTTCCATCTGGCATGGAAAGAATTAGAAAACATTTTTGTAGATTTTCATTTTTGTTAATTTTCTCTTGTATATTTTGTAGCTACTGGTGGAATGTTGGAGGGGAAAGGCAGCAATGGTATATTGCCAAATATTTGCAGTTTTGCCAATGTGTTAGTAGAAAAATTTCAATTTACATTTATTTTCTATGAGCAAGGTTGAGTACCTTGTTATATGATTAAGGGGCACTGCATTTCTTTTTTTATGATTTTATATTGTTAGTTCATGCCAATTAATATTAGGTTGTTGGTCTTCCCCCCCCTCTACTTTGAGAAGCTCTTTGCACATAGAGAACATTAGTTCCTTGTGTTCATGAATCATGTGGAAAATACACCTCCCTAGTTTGTCATTGGTCTTCCACTTCAAATGCAATTAATTTCCTGTAGATAAATGTGTCAGTATTTCACTCGCTGCTCTGTGTTTCAAATCATGATTAGGAATGCTTATACAATTCCAGTTAATGAAGAAATTCACTTCTGTTTTCTACTCATTTATGTATTTTTAAAAATAATATCAAAATTGTTGATCTATTTTGAAATTTCCTGGTGCCTATTACTCTATTGTAAGAAATAGATCCTATTTCATTGTTTCATATAATATGATTCAGTTATTCCACGATACTTTGTAAGAAGTCAAGTAAGAAGCTCACACCTTAGGACTGAGTGGTAGAACCCCTGTGAAACCCTAGCTTCAACCACACACACATACACACAAACTCCATTCTTTCTCCCCTGATTTGAGATTCTGTCTTTCTCATATGCGAAATTTTCACATGAAAGTGGGCCTATTTTTTGGTATTCTGCTTTGTTCCATTTGTCTCCCTGTATATTCATGAATCAAAATTATGCTATTTTTAATTATAAAGACTTTATCACCTAACAGTCACATTATCATTTATAATGTCATTTTATGTACGGTAGGAATGCCTTTTCCCACGCATTCCACCTGCTCTGTTCTTTTTACAGGGTTTTTAAAATTTTTGCTTGTTTGTTCTTCCAAATGAACTTTATGGCCACCTTGTCTAGCTCCAGGGAAAAGGGCTATTGACATGTTCCTGAGACGGCATCAAGCTTATAAATCAACTTAGGGAGAACTGGCATTTTTGTAGCACTGAGTTCTTTTTCACCAAGATATACTGCAGGCCTTTCATTTTTCCATTAAGTTGTTAGGTTTTTTAGGGCACTTTATGAGTTTCCTCATATAGGTTTTATATATTTTTTAATCTTGTTAATACTGTACTTGTTTTCTTTTCTAAATGTAAATAGACTCTTTTCATTTATTTTGATTTGGTTTTTGTTTTATGTATGAAAATTAATTTTTTTTAAAGTGTTAATTTAAAACTAACTTCCTCCCTCCCTCTCTCTTCCCTCCCTTCTCCCTCCTTCCTTCCTTCCTTCCTTCCTTCCTTCCTTCCTTCCTTCCTTCCTTCCTTCCTTCCTTCTTTCCTTCCTTCCTTCCTTCTTTCCTTCCTCCCTACTGTCTGTCATTTTTTATGGTGGTAGAGGTTGAACCCAGGACCTCACCCATGCTAAGCATGTGCTTTTCTAGGACAGAAAACATGAGCAACAAAGTAGGTAATAGGCCTCAGAGTTGAGCATTAGAGAGACAAAGAAATCTTAGAAACTGGGTTATTCACAATCAGGACTTCAGACCTTGGTATATGTATGGTGCACATGAAATGTATCTTTAATGCTTAATATTTGAATGCTTCATTTTTTTTGAAGCATTTGAGATAATTGTTTCCTTAATTGTGAAGGATCATATGTTCATAGAAACATTTTACCTGAGTCACTTCTTTTTCCAACATCCCATGAAGGATGAGTGAGGGCTTAATTTGGGTAAGAAGGCCATCTCGTACCTTCTAGCCAAGTCACTAATATTCTCCTAACATTAATTAGGGTTTCTAGTGTCAAGTTTTTTACCTCATTGATTTTATTAAAAAAAACACCAAATTGAGGTCTTGCTCAAAGGTATAGAACTCTTAAGAAGCACAGAGGACTGAAAACCAGGACTGCGGGAGTCCAGGCTGTATCTCAAGTCCAGCTCCTAAATGTGGCTCTCATTATTAGACATGAACATGCGCCCTTGCAATATTTATCTTGGAGTGAGATCTTCATGGTGTGGGTTTCATGGCTGCTCCTGAAGTAATCTCTAATTATCTCCAAATGATCATTTGCATTTACACTATTAAAAGTTCAGTCAAGTTTAAGAAACTAGGTGGCCACATGACCTTGTCACACCTGTCACAGCGAATGACTTAGTATATCAACCTGACAAATTGCATTTTCATTCTTTGAGGAGGACATTCAGACTGGGAAACCATCCATAGGCTTTGCTGCACTACTACTTCTATAGCTTTAGTATCGTTTCATGAACCTTCCAACTGAAGGGCCACAGCCTTCACAGTTGGCGTGTTTTAAGATTTCTCTCTCTGCTGCCACCTGAATTATTTAAAGTTTTAGAAATGTTTTTTTAAAAAATGGACTCAAGAACGAGCTTTTGCCTTTTTTAGAGAGTAAGCTTCACATGCTTATATTGAATGAGTTTCACAAGCCTTGTATTAGAATAAGGGTTTTTAAAAATACTCTTTATGCTTTTATGAAAATGTTTTGTGATTTTTAAAGTGTTATGCATAAAAATAATAAGAGAGTTAAATGGAAATCTATTTTTTCATTAGCAAGTATTCAGCGATGTGTCAAATCCTGATATAGTTAATTTGTCTTATTTGAACTTGACTTTTGGATTTCCTGATTCCAATTTTTCAAAAGTTGACAGACATCATGTTATTGTCACTAATTTCTCCCACTCAGCTCTCAGAGGTTCATTGTTCTGAGGAAGAAATTGTCATATCCCCTCTCCCCTCCCCTGGTTCATTTTAAGAAAGTGAGGCAGATGGTGCGTCTTTTGTATGTGCCCCACCATAGGCTGACATTTGATTCTAGAACATTCTGAGTCTTGTTCAAGGAAGTTTCAAGTCTTTATCCTTTTCATCTTCTTCTCTTCATCTTTCGGACCTGATTTTGGCTAAAGAGAAGGGCATATAATGTGAGTTTGCTGTGTACCAGCAGAAGGAAGCCCATGGGTTAGGTGCTGGGGAATACCTGTTCTAACACATTCAGTTAATAAAGAGCTTGCAAAACATGTGGATAGAATTCAGTTCCATCCACAGAGCAGGCCAGCAGAGTCAGCTCCATACTGGGCCATTACATGTACTTCCTTGGTGCTTCTGCAACCTTCCTTGTGAAGTTCAGATGCAACCTTTTCCATGGACCACCAAATCAGAGATGTTCTCATGGTTAGTTTAGTACCACCCAGTTGGTGGACTCTCTAATTTAGTCTAATTTTGGTTGCACCACTGTGCCAGGCAGTCCTTGATTACTCAGTCCACTTCTGATAATGTGATGGATGAAATTTTAGAATGAAAAATTTTAAAATTTGGACTAATAACGTTGGCATTTTTGGAAAAGCTTTTGCATCTGTGTGGTTTAAGCCTGTTACTGAAGCCTGCAAGGCTGGTGGTAGCCACATGGGGAGGCTCAGTTTTACAGGCAGGGATATAACAAGGTGTCCATGCTTACGCAACCTGGTGAAATTTTAAATAAAAGAGTATAACCATTTCTTGCTTGTTGTGATTAAACAAAACATAGGATCATATAAACACATTAATAGGATCTTGGGAGGGGATCCCCAAATTGTAAAATTGTCTTAATATTAGCTGCTGTCTCAAAGGCGTCTTGTAAAAATCAAATGAACACTATTTGTAAGCACTAAGCATGATGCTGAGGTGTGGCTGCCAGCACTGTCCTTGGTGTCTGTAAACTGTCTTGTATTCTATTGACATTTGTGGTGTCATTTTGAAAGAGTCGAATGGTGGTGGTAAACATCAGATATGGCAGATTTTAATCAGAAATATGGAATCCAGAAGTAGGAATCTAGATTCTCTTAATGACTGGCTCTGTGACCATGGGTATGTGACCATGGGTTCTTTGTGTTTTCGTTTCTCATTTATCAGCGGTAGGAAAATTTGTCCCAATGCCCTCATATGACAGGAAGACCATATGAATCAAAAGAAATCATACATGTTAAATTATTTTTTAAAATACTAAGCATTATATACACGTGTGAAAATTGTGTACTCTCATGAAGATTAAGGCCCAGAGGCACTTTGGCCAGATTATCTGCCTGATGGGGTTCCACTGGAAGAGGTGACTTAAACATCATCACTCACATGTGGTTGTGGCTCCATTGTGTCTAATTTTGGTTACTGTCTTGGCCATCTCATCATAAAGCTCAAAGAAAAACCCATCACAGAAGAATCAATGAAGAGCACTTTAGATGTACTTGCTTTGCCTCTCCTTGCTGCTAAGGCTAGGGTCATGGGACTGGGCTCCAGCTCCAGCACCCCTATTCTAGATAGGGAATTTGGGGGAGGCTAGTCAACCTCTCTAGTAACATTTTTGGTCTGCAGTAAGGAATTGAGAGCAGGTCTTTCAAAGTCATCCACTTACCATCTGCTGCCTAATAGATGTGTCCCCATTTTATTGCCTCACCAACCTCCATGTCTGTTTCCAATGGCCACCTTCTGTACCTGCAGAATAAGGAAAACCCCTTCATCAAGCCTCCAGGCTCTCCTGGTCTGATCTATAAGCCTCTGCAGACCCACCTCCCACCTCAGTTCACCTCATCCCTCCTCTCACTACACTCACTTCTCTCTCTGTGGTGTTCTTACCCATCTTGTCTGGTCACAAGCTCTAGGCTTGACCCTCCCAGCGCTGAACCTTTCCTTCCTAGCTCATGTCTGCATTGCATTTCTTTACTACTCATATTGTCATATGATTCCTCTCTGTCTTCCCATCTGAACACAGCTCCTTGAGGACAGGATTTGTGTTTATTTACCACATATTCTCTCATTCGAGCCTGGCACATTGAAATAATTTTTGCATGAATACCCAAATGAATTAAAAATATAATAGCTATAAGATAATTTTTAGAATGTCTTATATTATGATTCTATGCTTTTTCTTTTACCTACCAATTCAGGGCTATTCAGCATAATTCTTGTATGAGCTGTTCCAGTGTTCTATAGGCTGTCCCATCTGAAAGCATATGAAAGAGAATACAAAAAGAAAAAGAAAGTGGAGGGAGACCTCATGGACCAGTGATGCTTTATTCAGCAACAGAGAGGCACATCTTCAGGGGTAGGGAATGGCAGGGGACCACCACGAGGGTCTGGGTTTTATAGGGCCTCAGCAGAGCCAGATTATGGGAGGAGTTAGGTGGGCCCTTTTCGTGGGCAGGGCCAGGGCATGGGAGGCATTTTGGTGACAGGCTTATTTAGGGTGGGACAGGCAGGTAGGGGAACAGTAAGGGAAATTCCTTGGGGCCTATTTTCCATATCCTTCACCACCATTTCTAGACATCTAATTTCTAGGATTCAAATTCTAGGGATTTGGTAAATTAAGTGGACCCAGGTGTTCTAGAATTCTTTCAAGGATACGAAATATGAACCAGTAAAGGAAAAGAATCAGAGTTCCAGTAGAAGCCAGAGGGGTGATGATGAATCAGCCTTCTCTGTGGACTTTTCTCAGATAGAAGTTGCCCAGATTCTCTGCTAGAATGAAGCTGAAGTTAGGACTGTATGGGGAGCCTGGCTGTTCCTTAGCTTTTGGATTGTAGAAACCTGTGATACCATGGTCGTTTTCAGTCAATCTTGGTCCTGTTGACCCTCTCTTGCTCCTCATTCTGCTTATTAAGTCTTGGGATTCTCGGGGGCAGCAGGCTTCTTGCCTGATGTATACCTTTCTCCCCATCACCAGGAGGCTTTGGTCTCCAGTCTTTCTCTTTCATTTTGGTCTCTACCCCCAGGACACTTGACTTTAGAATCCCTAAAATGACTCAGTATGACTTCATGTTGGGTTTAATTTTGGTGTTTTTAGTTCAAGTACACTTTTTAAGAGTTCTGAATTTCATTGGAAGAGAGAGCAAACTTCAGTAACTCAATGAGCTATATCAACAAAGTCTTAAAATACATTAAGGAACAAGACTCCTTAAAACTTGCTTTCTATAAGACAGAATAGGTGAAAGAAATGGAAAGTCAATAGCTTGAGGAAGAATTTCTCAAAAGGCAAAATTTGGCAATATCTAAGGTAGGAAGTCATTTTCTGAAGCTTGAGTGCATGTGGATCCACCTACACAGCAGGTGAAATATTTCAGGGTTGAGACCCGGTACTGCTGATTCAGTGACTTGACACAAGAGCTCAGAAACTTAAGTTTTAAGGACCACAGGTGATTCTGATATTGAATCACCTGACACTGAAGCTCATGGATAGAAGCAACAGTACCCACAACCCAAACCCTTTTTGTTTGTACCATCTTCTAGGATGAGCAAGCACAGTGGAGCAAATTCATAGGTGAAGACTCAGAAGAGCAGGTCTTGGTTAGACACTGAGATGGCCTGCCCTCCTCTGAGGAGGCCACAAAAATTAAACATGGCAAGTTTGGGTCACGATTCAAAAATTATTCTGATAACATAAACAGCTGTCAGGTGTGATGACACATGTCTGTAATCCCAGAGCTCAGGAGGCTGAGGCAGGAAGATTTCAAGTTCATAGCCAACCTCAGTGACTTAGGGAGGCTCTCAACATCTCAAAATAAAAAAATAAAAAGGGCTGGGTAAGTAACTCAGTGATTAAGTGCCCCTGGGTTCAACCCCTGGCACCAAACAAAAACTGGCTAATGAATCAAAAACTTATGATGACATTATTAAGAAGACTTTTTCATTTTTAGATGAAGAAATAATCATGGAGGAGAATCCAGTGACCTACCCATTTTAATTCTCAAAGGGAACTAATGGCTCTGTCAAGAATATTTCTCTGTAGATCTTTTCCATCTTTGCTTTGTGGTTTGGAGTATAAAAGAGTTTCTGTTTCTTAGCAAGGGCAAAGACATTTTACTCCTTGATATCCAGAAACATTTCAGCCTCACTTCTGCTTGTCACTTAACTGTCTCTACTCTGCCTGCTGGATGCGGGTAGTTGGGGGTCCTGTTAGGTCTGATTATGTGCTGTGGAGCTTATGGGCACACATCAGGCTGTGCTGCTGATGGCTGGAGTGGGTGAGAGCAAGCCGGTTGGCTTCTGTGGTTACCAAACATAGCAACAAGGACAGTAAGTTGCTTTGGAAGCAGTGAGTGAAGTTATGAGAAATTCATATCTAGAAATATGGTAATTCTAGTTATCAGATTAATCAGAGGCTTCTTAAATTTTTTTAACTGTAAAATTAGATAGGCTTTTTAGAGAGAATTAGAAAATATTTTAAAATATGATGAACAATATAAAAATTTCCTGTTAACCAGCTACTTGGAAAAAACTTCAGCATCATTTAAAAATATATATATATATTCCTCCAATATGAAACATATTATATATTTACTTATAACATCTATTATGTTATTTATATAGTATATACATAAATATTCTATTTCTAAAATAAACTTAGTAATAGAATATATATTAATATTTAATGTAATAATGTTTAAATTATATTTATGTTAAATATATATTTAATATTGGGAAAATACATACAAAATTGTACTAGTTATTTTATATTATTTATATATGTATATATGTATTTTACACATATATACCACATAATATATATTTATACATGTGTGTATATATATATGCATATAGAAACATCTAAAAACTTTTTAAAATTTGGAATAATAAAGTTTTTACTTTACTGTTTTCATTTAACAAAGTGTTGTGACATTTTCCCAGGAGATTCAACGTTCTTCAATTGCATGATATTCAGTAGCTATGTGATATATAATGTCATGATGAAAATGAACTGTTACTTTATTTTGGCCTCTAACGTTGTTTCTAAATATTCATTATTATTAGCTGGGCATGGTGGCACACGCCTGTAATCCAAGCAACTTGGGAGGCTGAGTCAGGAGGATTGCGAGTTCAAAGCCAGCCTCAGCAACTTAGCGAGGCCCTTAGCAACTCAGTGAGACCCTGTCTCTAAATAAAATACAAAATAGGGCTGGGGATGTGGCTCAGTGGCCGAGTGTCCCTGAGTTCAATCCCTGGTTCAAAAAAAAAAAAAAAATTCATTATTATTAAAAAAAACACTTCAGTGAGTGATCTTGAACTCACATTTCAGTCTGTCTCGTTGATAATTTTAACTTGTGTTTCCTTCAGTAAGTCAAACCTGGGGATGACTGTGTTCTAATTTATCATCTCACTGGGACTGAGTCAAGAAATGTTTGCAAAGTGCATGAGTTGAATCACTTTCCAAATCCCTTGCTCTCAGAGGAAGGAAAGGAGACTGGGAAAACAACTCTCTACCTCCCTCTCCCCACCCCTTCACAAAACAGCTCTCTTTTCCTTCTCCTTCCCTTATGCATCTGCAAGTCAGTGGGTGCCCTTGTTCTTTCTGGCATTGTGGGTAGGAAAAGTTCTGTAAGTACCTTAGCAGTTATTTCTATAAAACTTTTCTATATGCTATTCATACATCTCAGAGGACGTAACTTGGCTCATGGAGTGTCTGATTTCACATAGCAAGATTTTGTTCTGTTGGATCTCAGGAGAAGACATACCACATTGTTAAGAAAACAATCCACAGAATTTTGTTAGATAGGACGTCATTCATTGAAAGAGTTTAAGATGGATACCAATTGATGGATGTCAGACTCTTCAAAGAGATGACATCATTAATATTTCATCTGTCTTAAGATGTATTAGACTACGATTCTACAATTTCCAGCACCACTAGTTTCAGTTATCTCATGACAAAAATGCAGAGTGTAATTTTCTCACCAGTTTTAGTAATTAGCTTGTAAAATGATTCGGTGCACTGAGAAAACATTAGTATTAGTTCAACTTTAATTGTGGGGAGTGGAATTTGGGATACTGACTTAGAGTTATTAAGAAAAAGTTAATTCCACAGGAATGTGATTAGAAGCACACTCCTTCATCCAACGTAGATGTGCTGGTGGCTCAAGTCTTGCCTCCAGATAGCTTTTCTTGGGGAGATATGTGTAACATGTGCCTCAGAAGATGTATCTGAAGAGAGCTTTGTGATTGATGTGTCTGGGGGTGGGGGCCATCCTCACTCTTTTCAAGCAGCAGTCATACCCCTGAGATGCACCCCATGCTCACTCCAGCTGTGGGCTTTTCTTCTGCCATGTACAGAAGGACACGTGCCTGCCTTCTGCACCGCCAGGATATTCTGTCCTCCTCCTGTGTCCCTGGGTATCCCTTGACCTACCACACATGCCCCTGGCAGGGATTCTCTGCTCACTGTCAGCCCTTACTTGTATTGCACTCTCATGTTGTGGGTATCACCACCAAGTGTGTGGTAGTTTGCTTTTTGTCACTGTGACTAAGTATCTGATAAGAAGACGAAACGTTTATTTTGGTTCATGGTTTCAGAAGTCTCAGTTCATGGTTGGCTGATTCCACTGCTCTAGGCCTGAGGTGGGTACAACATCATGTCAGAAGGGCATGGTAGAAGGGCCAGTTCATGGCAGCTAGGAAGTGGGGGGATGGAGGGAAGGACTAGGGGCGGATACAGTCCCCAAGGCCAAGCCCCCAGTGACGTCCTTCCTCCACCAAACCCCACCTACCTACAGTTATCACCCAGTCAGTAATCCATTCAAGTTATTAATCCATCAAATGAGTTAATCCATTGCCCTCACAATCCAAGCTTTTCACCTCTGGACATTGCTGGGTTGCTTAACACATACGATTTTTGGGGTCATTCCAACTCTAAACCTTAACAAGCTGCTGTTGCCTGCCTGGGCATATGCCCCAGCTTTATGCCCTTTCTGGATAAGTTTGAGGTATATACTCAGCTTCTTGAAACCTCCATTTCTTCATCCACAATGTGAGCCTAATAAATGGAGTAAAAGTCATTAGGCTTTGAGGCTGAGATAAGGTAACAGATACCTGAGGCAAGGCCAGGACCCTTTGAGTGTTTCCTCAACAAGTGAACCTTGCTATTACAATTCAGAAATCAACTGGAAGCTCCTCCGAGCCAGAGAATTGGCTTTAAGCTTCCTGTGTGATTTTTATAGGACAGCACCTGGTGGATTCTCAATACTTAGTAGTCTTTGGATTCTCTTACCTATAATTTGATAATTTTCTATTACCACAATGTTTCTTAGAAGTGCCTGGCTTTCCTGTGTCCTATCTGGAGTCTGCAGCCTCTAACCGTTTTACACACAATTAGTGAGTGATTTGTTCTTGAATGTTTACTAATAAACTGAAAGAAAAGAAAAGAAGAGAAAGAAAGAGAAAGAAAGAAAGAAAGAAAGAAAGAAAGAAAGAAAGAAAGAAAGAAAGAAAAAAAAGAAAATGAAAAGCAAAGAAAAACACTCCGGTTTGTGTGGATGTCAGTTATAAGTTCACCATGGCCAACTTGAAGTCATCATCATGTTGTGAACTGGCTTGCAAAAGCCCCAAAGGTTTTACCCTGTATCCTTTTGAGACATTTTGCAATTCTCTCTAAAACATATTTGAGGGACTTGTGCATAACTCTGAATTCACTGGGGATGGGCTGGTGTCTTGTGTGTCATTGAACTTTGATGAGACTCTGAGTCAAATCCAAAACAAGACAGCACTTTGGGCAATGATACTGGGTCTCCCTCAAATTCCTTGGTGTCACAATGAGAAATGTCAGAATTTACCTGCTTTACAGTTATCTTATGGTTTGTAAATGGATCTAATTAACAATAGCAATAGATTCCTTGGAATTCTGGTCTCTTTGTGTCAAGATTTTTTTTTTTCTAAACTATCATTCAGCTAATAAATGAATAAGGGCAGTGCAGGCAGTAGCCCTGTCCACTGGAGTATCCCCAGGGCTGTGGCATATAGTCACTTGGGTTGTACACAGCATAGCTCCAGAGATGCCTTTCATATCAGTTATAAGTGAACAACATCCCATGGAGTAGTGCAAGGCTGCTGCCCTTTCTATTTTTACTTACATGTATTCCCTACCATACTCAGTGCAGAAGTTGACAACCCACCAGCTAGAACATCAGAAACTTCAGAACTCTCTAACACACATTAATAGAGAAGTTTCTTACATCAATAGAACCGGAGCCAGCTCCTGTTTAACCCTAGAGCAGGAGAGCTGCCTATCTATTCAGCAAAGATTCATTGAGTGGTTACTGCATCTAAGGACTGCGTTAAGTGCAACGACTATATTCTAGTGCCAGCCCAAATTTGCTGCTGCCAGTTGCTCAGCTTTAGACGTCTTCTTTATAGAGTGACACTCTCTTCATCTTCAGAAGATTTAACACACACCTTGGCAGATTCTCTTGTGTGCCCTGTCGGGCATGATAAGGGGTAAAGAAAAGGCAGAGAACACAGACCAACTTCAAAGAACTTCCTATCATCCTTGGGAGACCACATGAACACACGTCACATACGGGAATAAGAGTAATCATGTCACTCTACAGTGACCTGCTGACTTGATTTAAAACCCAAACATAAGAAATGCTATCTGTTTAAACGAGTGCTGTGCACCTTAAATGAATTACTTTTGGAATTAAAATAATTGCTTCCACATTGCTACTATTGCCCAGATTCCATTTTTCATTTCCTCTTCCTGGTGTTTGCCTGCAGAATCCATAATATGTTATTCTTTTAATGCTGAAGCCATTTATTTACATTGAGAAATAGTCTGCATTTGAAGCTCATTATTTAAAAGAAACAAGGATCATCAATCACAAGAGGACTTTGTAGGTAAGAAATAAATGGTTGACCTAGACAATTATAATATGTTCTCTTGAAACCAGTTTGTATAGTTTTTTCCAAGGATGGATTTAGGGCTAAGTTTGGTGAATGTGTGTGCTTATAAACTGACTATGAAGCTGTAAGATATTATAGGCTGGCTTATTCAACATGTGTCTCAACCCAATCCCCTGATCCTTGGTCTTTCTTTATTATAGAAGCTGGGAAGCTGAAATAGTCAATCCCTTGGCTTCTGTGTGCAGCTCAGGGTGACCAGACAATGCAGCCCTGGTCACTAATATGTAGACGAAGTTTCTGCTAAGGATTCTTTTCCCTAAAGAAAAGGCAAAGCTCCAGGTGCGGAAAGGTTTTGGCTCTTTTGCCTTCTTCCATACCTATGTGCAGGATTTGGGGATTGTGAGCCAGGTTGTAACCATGAGAACACCTTGGGAAACCACATTCCAAGAATGGTTGGGTAGAACAGCAGGAAAAACTGGGACCCTGACAACATCATGGAGCTTCTGGTGTAAGCTTCTGGATGTCCTGTTACTCGAGCAAAATATGCCTTTGACTTACTAAGCACTTGCTTGTCTGGTTATCTGGAACACACAGCTGAGTGTGTTCCTAACAGGGTTCTGAGGGCAATTTCTTAAGACTTCTAAACATGTCTCAAACCATAGCAGAAGTATGGGAGAAATAGTGCTTTCCATCTGATGAGGTCAGGATGACTAAGGTTTTGATAAGTGGAGGTAAGGGAAGAAACTACCATTTCCTGAGGATCTCTTTTGTGCCAGGCACATTTCAGACATGATTTCCTTTAAGGATACCATTGAGTTCAGATTGGGTATCATTCCCACAACCACTAAGTAGAAAAGCTGGGGTCCAACTCAGGGTCTCTGACTTCTGTGGTTAGGATGTATATAAAGTGAACCAGGGGTGTGTGGAGTGGGGAGATCAAGGGCATGTCAGATGGAAAACAATATGAGCAAGAACAATTGTAAATGGGGAACTCAGTAAGAAGACTGGCCTGGAGTTTAGAATTCCTTTTCTTTTTTTTAACTGCAGTGTTGGGATGGAACCCAGGACCTCATAACTGCCAGGTCAGTGCTGTACCACTGAACTATACCTTCAGCCTCCTAGGATTCATTTAGGAAAGTACAGGAGACAAACGTGGGCAGAAAAGAGCAGAGGCAAATTCTGAAGGGTCACAAATCTTAATCCATGATGAGATTCACTGGTAGTACAAAACAATCACATGTTCTTTACAATGGGAATGATTCAGTGTGCTTTCCTAAAGAGTTATTTGGCACCAGTTTTCACTATAAATAAAAAAAGGGAAATAGACTTAATAAAAACCAGCTAAGATTACTTTTTTAGGGTACTACTTTGCCAACATGCTACTTCTCAGGTCTTTAACAATGAACACCCAGGGACAGTTTCTGTGTCTGGTTGATATATAGATCCCCCGCTAGAAACCTCAGGCAGGGGACACCAGGACAGATGTTCATGATAAAGGGAAGAGGAATTTGCTTCTTGTTTCCATGTACTTTCAGCAGTTTTGCATTCTTAGTGCTCTTATTCGTTGAGATTTTATAAAGGATAGAAAAACATTATGTCTAGGGGAGGTGTAGAAGGCAAGAAAATTCTTTGATAATTTCAAGTTGTGCATGATGCAAAGTAGCAAAAATGATGTCTGATGGTCTTAGAGGCTGTTTCATGATGTAAGCTGAGCAGTATACTATTTAGACTCTTTCTGGTATAGTGATAACTCTTAATAGAACAGTTAAATGTTAGCTGTTTGATATAGCGTTAATAAAGGAAATAGTTTGCAAGATTTTCCTTCCCTTCCTCCTCCTGTTTAAGAGGTCTATCCAATTTAGGAATCCACCAGAACACTTTCTGAGATGTTTTATCAGAATTGCTAAAGCATTCATCACAATTTAACTACAGAAGAGGTCTTCTGGGACCAGAAGATCGAACTTGACACTAAAATTAATGCTAAGTGAATATAAAACAATTTTCATCCATAGATTCCCTTGACTATACTCAATCATTTGATCTGAACTGATCATAATAACTAGTTTCTCTTTTCTTTTCCTGCTAATACAGTCTATTAAGTCTAGACTGGACTCTAGGTTCAGCCCTCTAGGAATAGGTTGACAGTTTTGCAAAACAGGCTTTGAGAGTCTCCTCTCTCCACTTTTCTTACTTGTAGAAATAAGCAACTTTTATTTGTGAAGAGTTTTCTTTGATTTCATGTAAATCTCAACATCTTCAAAGTTCATTAGAATTTAAAATAAATTACAAATAGCCCAGTTTAATAAAATCAATATTTATATATGCAATGACATATAAATCAATACATATAGTGATTTTATATTTAAGTAAAATGTTATATTAATTTAGCTAAAAGGGAGATAAACTAATACAAATCTTCACCCAAGATATGTCAGAATAATTAGCACACTGTAGTTATGCATTGGTACATTTAAGAAATTCATTTATAATGTCGTATATATAACCCTAGTATGAATCATCATTTTGTAAGTAGGTTTTCATTACAAAGCAAGATATACATATTTTAAAATATAAAAAGTCAAAGTCCTACCTCTCTGCAAGTTAGAGTGCTTAAGCAGTTACTGGTGCTTCGCAAAATTGAAAAAATATACATATCTTTTTGGGATTTACCATGTATCCTAAGCTTTTGGCACTTCAGGGTGCATATTTCCAGAGGCTTCTCTGTGTTGCTAGATTCGGAGATACATTAAAGCCGTATTTAACTGCAGAAGCTGATAATGGGTTATCTAGAACCACACAGTCCTCAGGATCCTGTTCCGAGGCCTGCTAGAGTGGGGAGCTTCATCCCGATGGCTGGTACGTGGTAGCAATACTGGCCTTGAGAAACAGGATCCCGTCCTCTGTTCCCCAGAAACTCCGAGGCAAGAGTAGAAAGCGATAGAATTTTATTTAGGAGACAGGAGAGGGGCGAAGTGAGGACGGGAGGGGGAGGGGGAGAGGAGGGGGCGGGGGAAGGGAGGAAGAAAAACCGGGGGGGGGGGGGTAGAGAGAGAGGCCGAGAGAGACAGAGAGACTCTGAGACTCCTCCCGAGAGGGGTGGGGGTGTCTTGGCCCTTTTTAGATGTTGTTTCCTTTCTTCTCATGCCTCCTCCTCTCCTTATCTTGCCTGACCAAAAGGCAGGAAAAGAGCTGCCCAGGGGTGATTGCTTGTGTTGGAAAGTGCCATCCTCCCCCTCCCCCGGAGGTGTTAGTGGACAGTTGGTGTGGAAGTGCTATCTACCCAGTTCCTTTTCTTTGATAATGATCTACCTTCGCCCTGGTCTAAGTAGGAGTCCCTCTGTAGCTCAGGGGCGAGGCAGCACTTGGTTCCAAAGCAACATGGACCTCTCTTTGCTTAACCTAAAGAAAGGCGGAGTATCCAGGAGGCCAGAGACCGGACCGTTTCCCTGTGACAATTCAGTCTCAGCAACAGCAACCGGGCTGCAGCCATCTATTGCTTCCCCGTGGGCATTTAAATTTCGTTTAAATGCTCATAATTACTCTCTCAGCAGGCACCCCATTCTTAGTCCTTCATCCTGAAGCCCCCTCCCCTCCTACTTTTCTTTATTCTCCTTGCTCATGTAACAAAACAATGGTAAATTTTCTGAAACAATTTTTTAAAAATTTTTATAATCCTATTATTTGGTTTATCTACAGACAAAGACTATTCTAAAGGATTTGTAACTCAAATCTAGTAAAATCTTGGAGGATTTTAAAGTCAACTTTCCTGATTCATATGTGGGAGTTTCGTGATATTATCAACCACATTTTTCATAAAATTTTTATTAAGGTATTTTGAAGTTTTTTTTTTTCCACACAATAGACCCAATAGGTAGATAGTGAACACAATCATCAACAGTCTAATTAATTGTTTTGAGTATAAAATTGGAGAATTTCAGGCTTTGGCAGCTAACTGGTAATACTGCTCATAACAAAAAAAAGATACCTGTAGTTACACATGCGCGTGCACACACACACACACACACACTCGAAACCATAATTCTTAAAATAGCAAATTCAAGCTGGATAGCTCAAGTAATTTAACAATTTTCCAAAGGACATAGTCATCCCCAAGAGCAATAAAATTGTAACAGGTACACTGTCAATATGTTAGGTTAAAAATACTTTGTATTTTGAATGACAATTTGAGCTTTTAATTTTAGCTTAGAAGTTCTGCAAATACCTGAAGAGATCTCAGCATTGCTCACCACCTCTCCTACACACCCCTGTCAACTGCATGGACTGCTGTTGTGAACAGTGTTGTGATTTTTCCATGTGAAGTTGGAATTTATAAGTGCTGCTTTTTTTTTTTTTAACTGCCTTATTTTGGATAGGTCCTACCTCTTCTGGAAGGATGGCAATAGCCATATTGAATTTAGGGTTCTATTTTGTCTCTTTCCCAGTGTTTTCACCAATAGTGCAAAATATCTGAAATAAAATGAAGTATCACTAGAAAACAAACAACAACAAAATACCCCACAACACTGTTAGGAAGCACTGGCATTATGACTTGTCTCAAAGGAGCAAGTTCAAACTTTAAAAGTCTGACCTTTGTGAGGATCAGAGGAAGTGCCTTACTTTAGCAGGTATTGAGGTCTAAATATGCTTTAGTGGGAAATGATAATTGTGTGTGTGTGTGTGTGTGTGTGTGTGTGTGCAGATCATTAAAAGGAGTATCTACTCTGTATAAATCTGGTATCTTAATCCATTTTCTGTTGAGTCTGGGAAATTTAAAAAGAATAGAAGTTTATTCAGCTCACAGTTCTGGAGGCAGTGAGATCAAAGGCTGAGGGGCCACATCCAGTGAAGAAGGCCTTCTTGCTGGTGGAGATTCTGTAGAATCCCAAGGCAGTTCAAGGCATCACATGGAGAGAGAAGCACATAAAAGAGACAGAACAAAATTGGCTTTCAGAAGAGAGCTCCTCTACAGATAGCCCATTAATCCATTAATCCATGAATGGATTGCCCCATTCATGAGGATGTTGTTCTCATTACCTAGTCAGATCTTAAAGGTCCTACCTGGTCTTAATATATCACACTGGGGATCACATTTCAACCAGAGTTTCAGTGGAGACACTCAAAGCACAGCACCTGTTATCCTTTCCCAGGTCCACAAGACTTTGGAACACCAACAGTGGGAAATGTCATTAGCTTGAGGGATAATGCAGCTGCCAGGGCATGGGTTACCTAGAGAGCTCCAAATGGAAGCAGGTACTCCAAGGAACTTGCTTCATTGGTTCCCCCCAAAAATGGTGGAAATAAGATTTAGTCATGGAGTTAAGGTCCCACTTCACATCTTGAGGAATCCTTTGTATTCTTGGTACCAAACAGTGACCAGTTTATGAGAGGCCTTTGCCAGGCTATCCTTCAACAACTTTTGGAGAGACATTTTCTGCCATGTGGGCTTTACCTGCAGGGAGGACACATGGCCTGGGCAGGAGTATGAATCTACAGGAATGGAACATCACAGAAGACCTACCTTCTTGGTAAGATACTTGAGAATATTAACTTATAGTTTATATTAAACTCAACTTTAGTAGAGTTCTCATGTTTATCAGGTGCCTAGCCTCTATGTGCCAGCCTCCAGGCTCTGAGGGTGCTTAATAACAAGACCGAGCAAGTCCTGTCCTGGACAGCTCATGTCTTGTAGGAGGGAGACAATGTTCTCGGAAGCAGTAGAACAAAATGATAATGATAGAAGAGGAGTAGAACTGTAAAGGCATGTCTTAGTCCATTTTTGTTGCTATTGCTGAGTATCACAGACTGGGTAATTTGTAAAGAAAAGAGGTTTACTCAGCTCATGGCTCTGGAGGCTGGGAATCCCAAGAGCAAGGCACTAGCATCTGGTGTGGACCTCCTTGCTGCGTGTTAACATGGCAGATTGTATGTACAGAGGCAGAGCAAGCCTGCTAGCTTGAACCTCTCTTCCTCTTCTTGTAAAGTTACCAATGCTAGGATGGAACATCTCATAGCTCATCTAATCCTAATTACCTTTTCATTTCCCAAAGCAATTAGCAAATGAATGTGAAGATGAAGTTTCTAACACATGAAGTTTTGGGAGACACATTCAGACCACACAGCAAGACACTAAACAGGTTTCTCATAGGAATGTGATTCAAGAAGTCTCTTTGAGGTGGTGGATCTCATTGTATAGGATGAGAAAGACCCTGCAGTGGAAAGAACCAGAGGACAAGTATCCTGGGTGGAGGGAATGGTAGTTGCAAAGGTGTTAGAACCCTTTTCATTCAGGGAATGACCTGATTTGGGCCACCAATGAAGAGATTGTGTATGTTTTGGCTATTTTACTTTTCTTTTAAAGACTTGATCTTGTGAGAAATAATTGGTCTCATTCATTGTTGTCTGACATTAGGTATGAATAGATAGGTGGAGTAATTTTTCCAATTTTATGTCCTAGACTGTATAAACAAAATCCAAAGTTTTCTGATTTGTTGTTTGATTTTGTTTATGATCTTGGAGCTGTTTTTCAGCCAGAAGCAAAATATGCCTTTAATGTTAATATCTGACTAATAATACATATACATATATGCATACTTTTTTCCTCTGTTCTAGCCAACATTATGAAAATAGGCTTATTTTAAAAGTGGTTGTGAAATACAAATAGTGATGTCACTAGAAATCACACATTTTTGAAGGGATATAATCCTCCTTCAAAACCCTATCAATCGAATCTATTTTATTATAGAGAATCCATTGTGTTCTACTTTGTTGTTTTTCAATAAGTTGTGAATAATTTTCAAAATAAGGTGGCATTTTAATCTTTTTGATAAAGATAGCAAATGTACTGCTTTGAATTTCAAAGCATGACAGCATTATTACTCAGACAGGTTTCATTCTCTTTTTAAGTAACAAGAGTTCTTTTTCTTAAACTGTTGTAACTGAAATGAAGTTACTTTGACAATAACATAGTTAAAAATATTAAAAATTAGAAAATATTACCTAATATGTTAAAGAGAAATTTGTGCTTATACTTGAATTAGAACAATGAATCTATGTTAAGCTTATTATAGAATCCTATTATTATTTATAATAAATGGATACTTATAATTTGAAAAATATGTTGGAATTTACTTTTCATCACGCTGCCAGTTTTGGCTGTGCATGCTACATAGCAAAGAGGGGGAGTACACAAATGCTCAGTTGTAAAATATGGACAGTGTGCCAAATAATCTATTTTCAAAATGCTGCTCTGTCAGAAGTGGCTTATCTTTCTTGTGCCCAGAGGATCTAAACCAGATTCAATGCATGAGCCAAAGAAATGCACAGAAGGAAACATTGCTCAGAATGTGTTTGTTTAATGTTGTTTCAGCTCAGTGTGTCAGATATTGGAGCATCTAAATCAAACTAAGAAACAACTCATGCAAAGAGCTGATGTGCTCCCCTTACCCCTTCTCATTACCTGAAAGATATAACTGTTCTTTGCAACTATACTGGGGAATTATAGTGATTTCTTTGTGATTCTGCTTCAAAGCCTGGACTTGTAGAAGAAGGGAGGCAGAAGGCAGGAAAGTTAGTTGTAGAAAGGTAGGCGGCAAAGCGCGCATGATGATGGACCTTGTGTGATGCCACATTGTGCAGACACTGATGTACCTTAAATTTCTTCCTGAGAGTCTTGGTTACCCAATTCTTCAATTTTGCCTATACCTGGTAACTCATTGCAATAATCATTCTGCTGAACCCCCTTCTGCTGAGATTGCCAATGCTCTGAGGCCCCTTCAGAGCTCACCTACCTGAGTCTACTGGATCGCCTCTTCTTCTCTTCCCCTGTCTTCTTTGCCTGACTCTCTATGTGGCTCCCTCTGGGTCACAGCCTTACTCTTCTTTCTGAGTTCTATGAGCACATTCACTAACTCTGTATGGCTTTCATTTTTCTTGCAAGTCCCTGACCAGGTGTTGGTTTGCCTTCTGATTGGTTCCTCTGGGAGCTTTAGACTTTAAAGTTAATTTAGGTTAATACAAATTTAGGTTGATCCCCATCCAGTTTAAAATCTATCTGCTTCTTCTGGAGAATGCCCACCAGCCACCTATTTTTCAGAGTTAATTTTGACGTTAACTTCTTGGTAGTTCCCTGGACAACAGGCACTATCAATTCTGTGGCACAAATAACCTCAGGAAGTCATCACAATCTCCTGCCTCCAATTCCTCATTATCACAGCTGTTCCCTGCCATCCCCAACATACTGCATTGTTTAAAGTGGCCCTCAGATTTTCCTCTCTCACCCTAATTGTGATTAGGATGAAGTTCAGATAGCATTGCACAGAGCCTTCTAAATTCAATCCCACTTACCTCTCTCCTGAGTTCAAGTCAATAAATCTTATTGCACATCTAGTGTGTGCAAGGTAGGTACTGGGAAAATAAACATGGGTAAGACATTTCACTCTGAAAGGGGAGACAGATAAACTAGTGTAACGATAATGAAGGAAGTGATGGAGATGCACACACACACCCAGTTTTATACTCCAGGTATATTGACCTCCTCCCTGTTTCCCAAGGAATCTGAGCCTAGAATATATATCCTGATTTTTCTTCCTGGAATTTCCTTTCACCCTTTTCTGCATGGCCAATTCCTACTCAGCATTTCAGAATCCTGTAGATGACAGCCGGCTTTGTGAGGATTTCCTGCCTCTGCAGACAGCTGTCACTCCTTGCTTTATGGCTCCCAGTGCATGGGGATCATGTTTCTATCACCTTGCTCTCTCTCTGAGGGCAGCTGTGTTTTCTGTCTTAGCATTCTTTTCTTGGCACTCAGTAGATTCCCAATTTCTGCTCAGTAAATAAGTGAGTCCCTCATTGGTTCAAGGTCTCCTTTAGAAAGAAGCAATGTGCCTAGAAGGGAAACATACCATCTTCCTGGAGCTCACCAGTCACCAGGACACCCAGGAGTCAGGTTATCTAGTTGAAGCCTTAGAAAGCAAGGCTTCCCCCTTCTGCATTCCCATCTTTGCTTCTATTTACCAACCTCTAGTACAGAGAAGAGGACCTGAAAAATGCTAGCATTTGGGAGAATGGGGATGGTGGCTGTGAGGTCACCTGAGGGCTTCCTGGGGAAAGCTTGGAGGAAAGAAGGAGACTGTGGAAAGCCAGGGCTGCCCCTACCCCCAGGGACAGGCAGAGGCTCATGCACATACACTGTTCAGTCACTTGTATTTTCCCCTTAATGGATGGTGTGTTAGTTAGTTTCTCATTGCTGTGACAAAATGCCAGACAAGAACAACTTAGATGAGGAAAAATTTATTTTGAGCTCACGATTTCAGAGGTTCAGGCCGTGCTTGGCCAGTTCTGTTACTTTGGGCCTGAAGTGAGGCAGAACATCCTGGCAGAGGGGTACCATAGGGGTGGAGCACTACTCATTTCATGGTGGCAAGGAACCAGAGAGAGAGGGAAAGAGCCCTCGGGGAAGAGGAACCTTTCCCGGGTATGCCCCCAGTGATCCACCTTCTCTAGCCATGCCCCACCTACCCAGAGTTACCATTCAGTCCAATCAAACGAGAAAGGCTATAGCTCTCATGGTTATTGAACTGTCACCTCCAAACATTCCTGCATGAACACAGGAGCTTTTGCAAGACACGTCACATGCAAACTATAACCGATGGTGAATAGTGTTCCACACAATTGCACTTTTACAACTTGATTGGTTATAGCTACATAATATTCTTTTCATGTATGTTCTATAATTTATTTAACTGAACCCCTTTTATTTCAGTATATCTTTCAACAATCCTGAAACATTTTTTGTTACAATTTCTACCTTGGAAATAAGCAGGCTAGGTTTTACGTATCCTGTCTATTATTGCATGACTGCAACCTGTCAGGCCTAGAGCTGACTAAAGAGGTAGATTCTGGACAGAGGAAATGGCTCTGAACTCGGGGTGCGATTTCAAATAATAGGGCACTATTCTGAAACTTGTCATTTTCCACAGTACGATGCTGTCTCCAGTGTTTTTTCTTTTCACTACTTTAAATACCAAGTTGAAGTTTATTTTTGCATGAGGAATTGTATAAATTTCACTTTCTTTTCCTAAGGGCAGATTTGATGGGTCTTCTTGAAATGACATAATTATTGTAGTCAGAAGAAAGAGTGAGGCAGCTCAAGTTCTGAAAAAGGGAGATGGAAAGGAACCAGGGATCAATGCATTCGTAGAGCCACTGTCGAAATGGGAACTCAGCAGACGTTTACAAATAATGGTCTTTCCTTTCCCTTGTGTCAGTTATTAACTATTACTGCTACCACTGCTATTCTATTATTACCATAGTTATTGCACATTCTCCCCAAGATGACTTCAGATCTTAATATTGCCCAGCAGAATTTTGTACTACAAAGTACTTCCCATTGTAAGTTGGTTTTCATCCAAATCCTCTTATGTGATATGGGGTTTGTAAATGAACTGTTGTTCAGCCCCTGATACATTTCCAGTTGAATCGAACTCAGAAAGCACAACTGCAGCGCAGAGGGATGACAACTGCCACATCAGCCATATAGCATGGCTGTGGGCTCCCTGCTGCGTTATCAGAAAGTCAAGGAAGTATGTGTGGACTTTCCTTTTTGGGAAGTACAAAGTTGGCATCTGTCACACTCTACCCAGATATCCGTGTCAGGTGTCAAAGGCAGCTGATCCTTTCTTATGGAAAGATAGATGGGGCTGTGGTAGTGGCACTAGAGCACTTGCCTAGTGTGTGGGAGGCACTTGGAGGTGTGGGAGGTTCAATCCTCAGCACCACATATAAAATAAACGTATTGTGTCCATCTACACCTTAAAATTTTGAAAAAAAAAAGAAGGAAAATAGAAAGGGATAATCATATACCATTCTCAAGACTTTTCCTTATTAAAGAAAACTGTAACCTTCATCCCTAGGGTTATGCTGTATTTCTCAAACTACATGTTTTCCATCTTACCAATACACAAGTAAAATCGAGGAAGCTGTGAATCTATTGTTGAGTTAGGAATTCAAATAATCCATGTCAAAAGAGAAGAAAACCTGAATAAAGGAGCTATAGGTGGAAAAGAAAAATTGCAGCTTAAAAATTCAAGGAATGAACATTGTACTCTTTGTATGTAATTAAAAATTATAGCACTTAGAATACAATTACAAAAACAAATTGCACCTGAAACGTCTGTCCAATTATGTGATTTAATGCAGCAGTTTTTTTAAAAAAATCACTACTCATTTTTATTCATGTGTTAAACATTAACTCCCAAATGGTATTTTTCAGGGTCCATTTTTATTGTTGCAAAGAAATAATTAAAGCTTTTATAATTAACTTTCCCATGACTCAAAACCTCTGAGTAATGTGAGCACCTGCTGATATATGAGACACAGAATAATATAGTGTCATTAAAAATACTGCAAATTTAAAGTAATTTGATAATTAATGGTAAATTTTCTCAGAAGGAAATTTCTGGAATCATTGTGGGAAAAACTAAATACAACTCAGAAATTGCTAAAGTTTTGTTTAGGGCTTTATTTGAAAGATGTTCATGGCTCAAAGAGATTAATGCATTATGATGCTAGTTGGTGTGTAAATTAAAATATCCATGTTTGAAGCAAATGTGAAACTCTTGGAGAACCAGGTTCAGCCTTACCTACCTGATACCATGTAGAAAGAGATGGGCTGCTGGACTTAGAAGCTCTCAGAATTGGGAAGGACCTTCAAGGTCCTTTTACCTCTCCCTTCCAAAGTGAGTATCATTCCTGTAGAATCCCAGTAATTCTCTTAGGTGCTATACTACATTTTGAATCAAGCTGAGTCTCCTCCCTTGTTTTATTTAATTGACTACTTCAATTTTCAATTCATTATTTTCTCAAAGACAAGGTGCTGACTTCTAGGCTTTTTAGCCATAACTTCCTGTCATATCAATAGGGAAACAATTACCCTGATTGTAACTAGCGTCATCATTTGAAGCCATGAACAGTCAGCCCTCTCTGTTAGGGCTTTCTGCATTCTCAGATTCAACCAGCTGTGGATTGAAAACACTTGAGAAAAAAAAGTTGTCTGTACAATGCATGTACAGACTTTTGTCATTATTTCATAAAAAATACAGTGGAGCAACTATTTGCATAGCACATCCTTTGTATTAGATATTATAATCTAAGGACGATTTAAAGTATACAGGGAGAATGTGTGTAGGTTATATGCAAATACTCTGTCATTTATGAAGCACGTGAATATTCTCATATTTTGGTATCTGAAATCTCCCAGGGATATTGAGATATTGTCTTATAAGAAGGAGTTGGAGACCAACTCCAACAATGAGTTGTTACTGAATTAGTTAGCAGGAAACAGAAGATTGAGTTCTGACCTCAGCTTGCTTATCAATTGGTTGTGGGACTCTGAGTATCAGTTGGTATAATTAAAACTTCATTTTCTCATCCTTAAAGAATATGATGATGCTGCTTTCAGGAATAATGCCTAAATTTTGGTGGTATTTTATTGCTTTTAAAAATGGCATAAGTTGGGATCAAATTTATATGCTTTTCATATGAACTGGTAGTATCAACCTTATAAGGCATATGGTTTATGGTTCCTTGTGGAAGAGGTAAAATAAATATTATGATATGGCTCTGAGGCACAAAGCCATACCCATGGAATTAGCTGCTTTAGAAGGAAATGAACTTGCCGCTGTGGGAGGTGATCGATGGCCAGAGACCAAGGGATTCTGCACCCACAGGCTGGATGCTGTAGAAGAGGTTCAAATATCAGAATGGTGGGTGCACAGATAGAGAGGTAAGATTCCTTAGAAAGCTTGAGGGTCTATTATAGCATCTTTGAAAACTGTACCATGTACAAACTAAAGTAAAAGGAAGTCTCCTTTTAAAAGAGTTCACCCACTGGAGATTCTAATAAGGGAGTTTACCCTTTTTGTAATTCAGCAGAAAAATATTTTAACTGCTGTGTTGGTAAGTGTAGTTGCATCTTTTAAAATTTATTGCCTAGAGTTTATTTCTGAGGATAAACACTAATCTAAACGTTTTCTATTCTATGCTTCATATACCTCCTCTCATGCTTCTCATCTTTATTGTTCAGCATCTTCTGTACCTTTTGGTCATTTTGAGTTAACTGGGCAATTACACCACTGTTCCCAAAGGCCAAGGCAGACCTCCGTGGACAATCTTTGTAGATATGACCTTAGTCAAGCTGTTCTCTTTGTACTATTTAATAAAGAGTAAATATAAAATGATAACTCCCTATTAATTCAAATAATGATGCTGTTTCTTAAGAATCCACGGAACTAAATGAGATTCTGGAAGAGTTGATATTTTTTCAGAATAGGATATGACAGTGGTTATACATTTTAACAACACAAATGGAACTTAGTGTGTTTGTGTTCCATTAAACTTTACATAGTTTATACTTGAGGGGGTGAATGAAGCTATGATCACACATGCTGTTTATCATAGGATAATAGGACTAGTTAAGGGTCCAGAAGGGAGCCACTGAATAGTTTTGGGTAACAGTGAGAGAAGAGGAGGAAACCGGAAGCAGGTACTCCAGTTCTTTCAAAAACAGCATAGAGAAGCCAGCACCTGTCAGGGGCCTGGGCTGCTCACGGTGCTGCAACTTTGAAATAAAACAATACTGAACACTTACATATTTGCTTCATGAACAATGTAAGTGTTTATTTGATGGGAAATTGGAGTGTCCTCCTTCTGCCCTCAAAAATGTGACATCACATCTTGCCAGTCCCCACATGTCAGCCACTGACCTCAACTATTGGCATCTATCATACATGAATACACTTAAGAGTTTGATGGACACTTTGAGAGTTAAGTTGCACTCTGCCAGCCACTTCTTTGAAGATGGAAAGCTCAGGCTTTTACAGGGCCACAACCGGTTAACCTTTAACCATTTAGGTAGCATTGAGTATCCTTACTTGGCGTCAAGGATCTCTGCCATGCTGAATGCCATCTCTTCCAAGAACCACTTGTACAAGGGTACATCTCAAACTTTAATCAGATGTTACCTTCCACAGAGGCTTTCTTCCATTGTTATTGAGCAATTTGAGTTTGGAAATCTCTTCCTGCATGCTTAATATAACTTATCAAGAGCATATTGTCTCTCTGCATCCACAGGTTCTGCACCTATAGATTCAATTGACCACAGACTGAAAACAGGCAAAGAAATTTTCATATGTACTGAATATTTACAGACTTTCCTTGTCTTTATTCTTTAAGCAGTACAGTGTAACAACCACTTACATAGGATTTACACTGTATTCAGTATAATAAGTGATCTAGCAATGACTTAGAGTTCATGGGAGGCTGTGCAAATACTGACATTCTATATAAGGGACTTGAGCATCTGTAGATTTTGGTTTTCCAAAAGTCCTGAAGCAATCCACCCTCTATCCACAGGACACAGAGAGATGTCTTCATCCTCATGATTGTGAGATTTTTATCTCATTATTCTCCTTCTCGTTAAGTATTGTGAACAAAAAGAAAAATAAAGTATTTTTAAGACAATACACTTTCTATTTTCTGAAACCACAGTATGATTATCTCCTCATTTTAGCCATAAAAAACATCCAGACACCATACAAAACACTTTATATTATATATATTATATATAATAATTATATAATTATTATAATGTATATATTATATAATTTGTGCCTTATGACCATATTTACTATTCCCATCCTGGAAGGAGATTTTGTGTAAGAGAAAATGGACACACAAACCAGGAATAAGACTGTTGGATGATGTTTCCTGGGAGTTGTCATTTGGTTCGCCATAGTAAAAGGACAGGTGAGACCTAGATATAGCCTTTCTGCCTCTGCTGCTCCCAGGGCTAGTGGGCTAGTGTGGCTGCCTAGCCCATTGTTCCATTCTTTACTGGTGACAATGAGTCCTGGACAGAGGAGGACTGGCCAGTTAAGATTTTCCAGTGACTCTTGTCCCTGATTCAGTGCTCCCCTTTGACTCACCATAAAGGGTTGAAAATTAAACTTTTCCCAGAAGAATACTTCCTGTGACCAAATAACTTTGGTCACCAACCATTTCCCCATAGGCTAAATGATGACATAGCATGAAAAATGGGGCTGATAACCCTTCTCTCCCTGCCCTCTACCTCAACATGTCATGATGGCGTGACCTACAGAGTGAGTAGGTGTTGGTCACTTTAAAAGTTCAAAGGGAAAAATACCCCTCTGGCCTGATGGAAAATACCGAACTACCTTCTTAGATGGCCTTAGCATAGCTCAAACCTACTCTTGTGCTAAGCCAAACAGCTCAGGAATAGATTAAAATCACAACCAGGGAATGTTACTATCACATAACTTAACCAGAATGAAATAGAAAGGAAGAATATTTCTGCTACAAAAGTCCTGCTTGAAAAAGTTCCATAAATAGGTTTTCAAGAATTAAAAGCATTTTTTTAAATCTTACTTTTCAATAAGACATATACATAATGGCGAAATAAATTACTTTTGCACGTCAGTCAGGGCATCAATAGAGGGCTCCATGGATCCAAAGCCAGGAGTAGAATGTATTCATGAGTCATTGGAGAAAACAGTGGGATTAAACTCCGCAGCGTTAAGATACCATCCCATCCCCAGAGCCTGAGGAACATTCCACGGATTCAGTTTCAAGGAGAGGGGACCAAGGAAAAGTTTGCATAGGATGAGGTATTCCTGACTCTGTTTGAAAACAGATATTTGTTGTATAAATGAATAGATGCATGAAGAACAAAGCCTGATAAACTTTCCTTTCAAGGTCCATAGGTCATGATAATATGGCGCCATAAGCAGGATTCAAGGATGAGTGGAACAGAACCAAGTACTCCATCTGATTCCTGCATGTGGATGGACCACAGAGGCACAAATGTAAGTAACTGCAGAGAAAATTATGCAAAAGTTAGACATCAGGAGAGTGTGTAGGAGAGAAGTGAAGGATGAGGGAGATTTCAAAGCATGGTTTTCGGAAAAACTTCCTAAGGTGGAGGGACAAGAGTAAAAATAAGGTACCTAAGAGTAGCCTCAAATGGACAGTGCAGGCAATGGGTATAGGGGTGAGCTGAGAAGCTAGAGAAGCAATCTGAGACTGGAATACCAAGGGCTTGAATTCCAGGAGAATGACTTCCAGCAGGTATATACTCATCACTCCATCATCTTGTCACAATAGATGTGAAACCTGGGAAAATATACCAGCAAGTTCTCTGAGGCGTTAGGCATGCATTGTAGCATAACAAAATATGTAATCCTCAGTTCTCTCTGAATGAAGGAAATATCAAAACATTGCCAAACGAATGAAAGAGCAAAAGAGGGAAAAGTTAAATTATGACATAAAATCCTATAAGCTATGTCAGTTTTACTTTTTAAAGATTATAACATACAAACCAGGACAGTATTGCAATACTGAGCAAACTAGAAACTTAGCACTAAACTTTTAAGGATGTGAAATCACAGGAAGCTGCTGTATACATTTGGTCATGTGGTAATGGCATTTTCCCCACCTTTAATTATTTTTAGAACAAACAGATGTAAATTATTTTAAAAGAACTAGTTTAGGATGGGATGATGTAACTCAGTGAGTGATAGAGTACATGCTTAGCATGCATGAGTCCCTGAGTTCAATTCCCAGTACACACACACACACACACACACACACACACTAGTTTAAAAATCCTCTAAATGTAACATTTATAACATAATGCACTGTTATAAAATACTTTCTGAATGGCAATCAGGTACCTCAAACTCTACCAACAGAAGCACTTCACAAGTGGTTTTTGTGACACATTTTTCTCCCTCATCCTAAAGACCAAATTTTCTGTAGTGGGGGATTTTGTGCCACCATTTAAATGATTTCTTGTGATTAGAAAACCCTTTTAACTAGGGTCATGGTAATGAAAAGAAATTGTTCTTATTGTCCTGATTTCCCCAATTTCCTGTGCATAGGCAAGGAGTGTAGTGAGGAGGGGAAATGGAGAAAAGAAAGAGAATTTACTTAAAATGACAATGAGAAGAGGAACCTAATCAGAAGCCTTCACTTTGCTGAGTACATGTGCTTATTGTTAGGAAATAGAGCAGCAAAGCTGGAAATGGGTGTTGTAATGCCAGTATCTGGGAAGTTGAGGCATGGCGGATGGGTGAGTCAGGCAGGGGCCCGCTGCAAGTTCTGGCACATTTTTCCATGGGAGAGATTTCTACCTTAGAAACACAGAAGAGGTTTCTTGCCTGGGGCAGATGGTTGATTCAATGTGCAGTCTCCTAAAGCTGTGGGGCATAGACATTTTACTTGGAATCCTATATTGCCATCTTGTTTATCAAAATTGACTTCTTACTCAGATTGTGGCCCACTTCCCAATCTGTTCATGGGATGTGTGTTGTCTCGTTCTCAGATTGCTGTTTTCCTCTTATTTACTTCTCTGTCCTAACTTACCTGAGTTCCTAGCATATAATGCATTTTTTTTTATTAAGGATTAGTTGAACGAATGGACCAATATGACATGGAAATTTTCTTTGACATGCTTGTCTTAGTCCATTTAGGCTGCTATAAAAAATTACTATAGACTGGATGGTTAAACAGAGATTTGGTTCACCCAGTTCTGGAGGCTGGGAGTCTAGATCAGTGTGCCAGCATGGTTAGGTTCTGCTGGGACCCTCTTGAAGGTTTGCAGATTGCTGTCTTCTTACCACACACTTAAGTGGGGAAAAAAGAAGTATGCTCTTTTCTCAAGACTTAATAACTTTCCAAAGCCTCATCTCCAAAACCCATCATATTACAGGCTAGAGTTTCAACATATAATTTTGGAGGGACACAACCAGTTAGTACATGGCAGTACCTAGTTGTGTAGAGACTCTAGACTCCTCAAAATCTCCCCAGTTTGCATGTGTCGTTGCCCAGCATATCCTTCTGTATATGTACCTTGCCTTGGCTGGAGAGCCCTGTTGTTTGTTTGGGTTTTTTGTTTTGTTTTTTATCTATACTTAAAACCTCTGCAAATTGAGGACTGATTATATCTGACTCTACTGGTAATCCAATACAAGTGCTTTTTGATGTTAATTCTCCCACAGGGCCTAGGATCCAGGGGAGTCATTTAAACTTGCTGTATTTCATCTTTCTTATCTACAAAGTGCAAATGTTGTAAATGCTCTCCAGGATACTGGAACTACTAGTTCCAATATCACCTCACTTTAAGAATGTCCCCTAACATTCCTGTCCTATCATTGTGTTTAATTACTGTTCATCAACTTTTCATCATTATGACCAAACTACCTGATGGAAACAACTTGGAGGAGGAAAAATTTATTATGGGCTCATGGTTTCAGAGGTTTCAGTTCATGGCCAGTTGACTCCCTTGCTTTGAGCCTGAGGTGAGGCAGATCATGGTGGAAGAAAGATGTTCAGTTCATGGAAGCACGGAAGCTGAGAGACAGAGGGGGATTGGAGGAAGCTGCCAGGGACAAGGTAAGGGCATATCTTTAGTGACCTACTTCCTCCAACCATATCCCATCAGCCTATAGATTCTACCACCTTTCAGTTGACCATTCAAATGATTAGTCCATCAATGGATTAATCTGCTGATGAGATTAAAGCCCTCATGATCCAATCAGTTCCTAAAATCTCCACCTCTGAACCTTGCTGCTTTGGGGACCAAGCCTTCAAAAATGAGACTTTAGGAGACATTACAGATCTAAACATAGAATGACTTAAGTTCAGTGAGGTTGAGATACATGGCTATGGGTTCCTATTTTCTTTAAAAATGATTATGATTTATGCCTATTTTTGGGTATTTTTTTTAAGCTTCAAGGAAGTATCATGGGGGTAATATTTTTGGATTTCTTTTACCTACTAGCTGGTTTTTGTATTCTGCTTCATCAGTTGTTGTGATTCTAGAACAGGACACAGAGAAGATATTCCTCAGGGATGCAGGAGTATGAGACAGCCGGTGGAAATCCAGCATGTGGATTGTGGGAGACAGTCACCAAGGCTGCGTGCTGTTTTTAGACCCCCCTGAACCTACATTTTGGAAATGGGTGGCATTAGAGTGGATAGGAGTACACCACCTTGCAAAGACCCCGCTGGAAGTATCTTGTAACCAAATCAGAATAAGTAAAATGGCAGTTGAGGTCTGATTTTTTGATTATGGGTGTCCTGGAAGGTGTCTTGGCCGTTCCCACATATCCAAGGGAGAGTTGGGGACATATATAGCAAGCTACTCACTATGTAAGCAAGAGGAGGCCTTGCCATGGGGGCATGCTGGCTATCATCTGGGGCTGCAGGCAGAAAAAACAGGGCCAAATGCAGGGGTAGACCCATGGCTGAGAAGGATACAGTCCTGACAGAGTTACGGTTGCCCAGGTGTGGAGGTCAGGAGCAGATGTGAGCAGGGCCCAGGTAGAGAAGACTTCACTGCTGCAGAGGCCAGTAGGGGCCCAGACAGAAGGGCTGTGTCCACTAGCCCACAGAACTTAAGCCCGTGTTCATGACAGGAGACGTGGGAGAAGGAATATGAATTGAAATGACAGCTGGGAGGAGAAAAGATGGCAGAAATCTTCAGACACTGTTGGTTAGCTTTTCAGCACTGTGACCAAACAACTTAGAGGGAAAGGTTTGTTTTGGCTCACAGTTTTGGAAGTTCAGTCCATGGTGTACAGCTCTACTGATCTGGGCCTGAGGTGACACAGAACATCATGGTGGAAGGGTGTGATAGAGGAAAGCTGCTCAGCTCATGGAAGCTGGGAAGCAGAGGGAGAAAGAGAAAGAGGAGTCAGGGAAAAGATACAGCCCAAGGGTATGCCCCCCGTGACTTTCTTCCTCCAGTAATTCCTTATCTGCCTACAGTTACCATCAGGTTGTTAATCCATCAAATGGATTAATCCACTGATGAGGTTACAGTTCCCACCATCTAATCATTGACTAAAAGCTTTTCCTCTTAATCTTGCTGTATCAGGAACCATTATTTAAAAACACAAGCGTTTCTGGGAACATTTAAGATCCAAACCATAACTATAGTGTGAACTGGCAAGTTTCAAAGTCCTTTCCCTTACTTTGCTATCCTGGGGGGCTGCTGGAGTGAGAGACTAAGGAAGGAAATATTAAGAGCAGAAAATAAATTAGGCCAATGTTCTTCACTCACCTGAAGAGAAATGAGTAGAATTTCAATTAACCATGGAAGGATGGTAAGAGGGAAACTAGTCACTCTGTGTTTCCTACCCAGTTGCATGCTGCTATCTGTCCTCCTTCTGTTTGCCACATTTTTCTGGCAGGTGGTCCAAGTCCCATTGTGGTCAAAGAGAGGAAGAATTTCCATGTTTCCTTTGGGACCAATGGTGCCCAGAAGGAATGGTCTTGGTAGGGGAGAGATTATGAACACTCAGGTACAATACTGCAGTCCCTGTCCTGTATCTAATGAAGGCCTCTATCTAAAGGAGTTGTTCTTTTCTGACAAACAGCTGCACATGAAATAAGAGAAAGGGTAGCTCTCACGCATGGCATGTTCTGTTTTGTACATACCATACAGACCTTTGCTAAAAGTCATACTTAGATTTTCCATGGTACATGGAAATGGTGAAGGGTAACAACATATGTCAATCTACTAGGGAACTGATCTAGCAGTAGATCAGGTAATAGACAATGGATCTGAATTCTTGCATGATCAATTTGATCCTAAAATCTCTTAGAATTGAGATGAATTTGTTTAAAAAAATCCTAGAACAAAATTAATAAAATTGAAAATGTCTTTTCATTTCTCTTTACAACTACTGTGCCAGGAAATGGCATTTGCAATATCACGTGGAGAAAAGACATACTGTAATGGGAGAAGGAGAACACTGAGCAGGAGCAGGAGAGGGGTGAGGAGGGAAAGAAACACAGCTTGTAAAATTCCCCTGCATTGGAATAATGTACTTGGCATAGCCTAGTGTTCTCATAATAAAAAGAGTAACTATCCTTCTTCTTTTCCCACGAGGCAAAACAGATGCTGTCTCTATGACAAGCCGCTCACTCCTCAGCCGAGCAACGGTTGCCACAGCTAAATAGCTCAACAGCACACTTGAATTCCTAGGCCAGATGTCTCCTCTGTGCCCAGTACTGAAGCAGGTGGAGGTTGTGCTTGCTTGGAGCTGCAGCTGGGATATGAGAGTACTGCAGGGAAGAAGAGGGAGGAAGGTGGCCTCAGGGTGGAGAGAGAAGAAAGGAGAAAGGGAGGAAGAGATGGGGAGGGAAAGGTTGAGATTCATTCTCCCTACACCACCCTAAACTGACCTCATGCAGTGGCACAGGAGAGAGGGAACTGAGCCATTGGTGTTCAGAGTGGAGAGTCCCCCTGGTATTCCCTTCTTGGAACAGAGCACAGGCCTTGGCCTTCCATTGTAAATGGACATCTTGCTTTTCAGTCATCCTTACAGAGGCCCCAGAGGCTCTGTGTGATCTGGGAACATATGTGCCCATCAGTCACATTGATGGGTGTCATGGTACATGCAAAGAAAAGAGAAAGCACTTTGACCTCATGAGCTGACATATAAGGAGGTACCAGGATGACATCTGAACTGTGCCCTTGAACTCCAAAGCATTTTCAGGAGTTTTGCTGCATTTGTTCCTCACATCCAACTTGTGTTCTTTCCTTGAAAGGTAGCGTTATTATCCTCTGATATTGATGAGAAAACGCAGGGTTTTAGAGTACACCCACTGCCCCAGCTGTAAGTGACAGAGCCAGGATTTCACTCAAGTCTGCTAACTCCACACTGATGACTTTTCTTATTACATCTCATTTCCTCTTACATCATACATCCCTTATATGACTCAGGAGAGGCCTGTTAGAGTTTGTGAATCTGGGTCTCCAGAAGGGTTAGGTGCCACAGGGTGGATGAGATCAGTGCTGGTGTAATATGTGTCTGTCCCTTTAGGCTGCAGTCATTGTTGGACATCATGAACACTTCCCCTAGTGAAGCAAAAGGTCTATTAGGATATAATATTTCTAGGCAACATGAGGGAGTTTGAAAAACATAGTCTATTTTCTCTGAAAGTTTGAGACAATGTTGACCCACTTCATTTTGGTTTTGTCCATTAATAACATACAACTGGAGGTTTATTTGAAGTCATACTCAGAAGAATATTTTCTCTAGACAAGGCATGTCAACTCCCTTTGATCTTCCCCTTGCTTTCGAAGGTATATGTCCTACTTGTCAAAAAATAGGCTCAGAGCCAGATATGGTGCTGGCATGCCTGTAATCCTAGCAACTTAGGAGGCTGAGTCAGGGCAATATGAAATTCGAGGCCAGCCTCAGAAACTTAGAAAGAGTCTTGGAAACTTAATGAGAACCTGTGTCAAAAGAAGACACAAGGACTCAGGATGCACCTCAGTGGTAAAGTACCCTTGAGTTCAAGATCCAGTACCAAAAAATAAAAAAAATAAGTATACCTGGGACACTCACATCTAAGTAGAACACAAATGAGTTGCCAAGAGGACCAATACATGCTTTATAGTGAACTCTCCTCCACCGTAACATAAGCGCATCCTGTGATTCTCTGTGTTAGGAGCATTTTGATCGTAAAGGAAATTTTTGTCTGTTTCCAGATCTACTCCTTCCAAGGAGAACACACTTGAGAAAAACAAAGTGAAATGAAGGGTACAAGCATTCAACAGACACCTGAATACATGTCCTGGTCTTGAGCAATCTGTCCTCCTTTGAAAAGACCTGGATGAGCAGGGTCAGCCTGGGTACAAAGTAGGTGATGGTTGTACTGAATCTTGTCATCTCTCCACGGTGCAATCGCTTCTGTCCTTTAAACCTTCCACTTGTGGACTCAATGTTTGGTTGGGGATTAGGAATTCATGCTAGAAAGTTAAAATTCCAACTTGGCAGACCTCTCTGGGATACTTTCACTGCTTAGAGCATCCTATTGAGATTGTATCACCCCAGACAGTGGACCTGAAGCTCCAGGATGTTTGCCTGGATCCTATAGCACTATCTTCTAGACCGTTGTTTACAGCTCTTTGCTGCCATGGGTTTATTAGTGGCATGGAGAAGAGAAATGCAAGAGCCACAAGCCCAAGTTGCATGAGCTCCACATAGCTCACAGACTTTCCATGAGGACAGGGGGAGGTGAATCTGCAAGTGGGGGGCACGCCTCACACCTCTTCATATCCTGGCAGTAATGAATGCTCCAAATAGCATCACCTGTCAGAGAGTGTTCAGTTTCTAGATTGTTAGGCAAAACTTCAATTAGAAAAAGCACAAGAAAAGAAAACCCACCAGGAAACTTAGTTTGAGATCATGTCACATTGTGGAGAACGTGACAGTTCTGGAAAAACTTATCAAAAGGTGAAATATTCATGGTGCCCTATATGGAACCCTATTCCCAGTGTTGCAATGACTCATTCTAGGGTTTTGTTCCCCTCCTGAGAAATACTGTCATACTGCAATATTTTGGAATATGAGGACTGAAGAAACCAAGTCTTTTATATCCTGCGTGTGGCATCCACAACAATAAGGAGATTAAATCTTACAACTGTCGGGAAAATGTATTTGCTGCCAACCACCGTTCTTTGGGCAGTTTATTAAGACTAGATTAATCATAGGCTGTTTGACCCCCAACACAAAATTCCAGTTGAAGAGGAGAATACGTAATGAGAACACAAAGGCAAGATGCACAAAAGGGAGAGAGATTTGCTATGGGTAATAGGTGAAGTTGAAGGTGGCCTTCATGTTCCCAGTGTCCCCAGGAAGGTGGCAATACAGATGCTCCTTTAGAAAGTGGTTTTGAGCTGACTAGCATGCTTCATGCCTTTTCCACTCTTGTCCTCAAAGGGAGGCAGGAGCACCTCAGTGGGGTTGTCCCTGTGTCCTGTGGGACTTGTGGGAATCTGTTGGGTGGCAAATACAACCCTTTGGCATACCCTACTGCAAAGTGTTTCAGGTTCAGTCTTGATTGGACCATACAAGGGCTATTCTGGGTGTTTCCCCTTTGAGCCAGAACTGTTAAGTGCTCTTCCAGCACTGCTATCATCTGAGTTCAGACCTAAGAGGTCATCAACTCGGTGTTGGATTATCTCCCTACATTAGGGTGTGTCTCCTCAGTTTGTGGGTAACTGTTCATTCCTATCCTGAGAAAGATTGTTACACTGCAATGCTTTGGGGGACATTTAGACTTAAGGAACCAAGTCTTCTATATCCTGTGCATGCCTGATGCCTCTGGATTTTGTCCTGGCCTGTCTCCATTTTCTCAGTGGTTGTGTATTCATAAGAGGTCCGGTTCGCGATTTCAGGGAGTATGGCTGGGAAACTGAGAGTTATAGACAAATTTAGAGTATCCACTGGTTGCCTTTATTAAATATATATAACTCTGTGGCTTGTTTTTGTGTGATTTGTTCACCTGGTGAACTGCTGTCCACACACTGAGAAGGCATATTCTAATGGTCCCTGTGTGTATTAATCTATATTCTGCTGTTCTAACAAACACCTGAGGTTTGCTACTTTGTACATAAAGTGGTTTACTTAGCTCATAGTTCTGGTGGTCCAAGAGCAGGGGACCAGCATCTCAGCTCTGGTGGAGGTCTTCTGGCTACATCACACCACGGTGAATGGTATCATGATGGGAATGCATGTGGGAAGGAGAGGTCACAGGGTGAGAAAGGAAAACCAAGAGGTTCAGGGGCCAGGATTGCTCTTTTAATAACAACTCGTAACTCACAATACAAGAGCTAATCAGGATCCCTTGAAAAGTACAGCATCCCTGAAGATGGAATCACCTCCCACGGGGCCCCATCTCTTAAAGGTTCACCATCTCAACACCACCTCCCTGGTGACCAAACTTCCAACACAAACCTTGAGGGACAAACAACAATCACAGTGTGTATCACTATGCTTTGGTCCAATGTCAAACCCCAAATCCCAGCCCTTCCTCCATGTGCTTTATACTCGTCTATATCAGTGATTTTCAAGTAGCTGTTGGGGAGATTTGGAATTCTCCCTCCTCTTCTGTCTAGACACATTTTTAAAAATCTAGACTGAAACCCAACTCTTCCAGGAAGCCTATGTTGGTGATGCCAGTCTATGATAATTTTTTCTTTCTGCTCACTCTGTACCAATTTGCCACCAACTTACTTTTAGCATGATTGATTTAGGAATGCTGTTTATCTTGTTTTACATTTTTTCCTTTCTAAAATGTAAGCATTGTGCCTTTTATTTCCTTGGATGCCTGTAGACCAGCATTTAGAAGAAGCTCAATATTGGTTGCTTTGTAAAATGTCCTGTCTGAGATTCTGGGAGGACCTGGTTTATGTGTGCTCACTGTGGACTCTCAGCTGTGTGTGTGTGTGTGTGTGTGTGTGTGTGTGTGTGTGTGTTTTGATGGTCATCCATCCTGTTCCATGTCTTAGGAAGTGTGTTCAGGCAACCGTGAATTTAGATAAATCCAGTGTATCCACAGTATTGTGTTTAATACATGCAAATCACTGTGGCTTGTTTTTATGTAGCTTGCTTTGTATCCCCCTTTCTTTTCCCTGTCGACCTGTGAGTGTTAGGAAAGAAACTTTATGTAATTTCTCTCTGCATCTGCAGGATCCAGCACAAAGCTGGCATGTACTAGGTAAATGTTGTTGATCAGAATGAAACAAATAAAACTGTAGGAAGCATGGTTATCTCCCTCCCCATCCTCCCATCTTGATCCATAATAAGAAATAGCAATAGTGACAATAACAGCAAATAGGTCCTTATTTGCTGAAGTTTTGGAGAAAAGTAGCTTCCTTCCTTCTCTTGCCCTCCATTTGCCATCCTCAGGGGGAAGGGAGCAATTGGTTCCATCGTAAGACCAGGAGAGGGAGCAGGAATTCCCAACTTTGGGATTGTGTCTTTCTCAGGACAACCTGTCCTAGAGCTGCCTGCTCCCTCTTCCCCGTGGAGAGTTCTGCCATCCTCCAGTTCTGTCTGTGAACCAGGTGGGGCGTGCACTTGGATGGGAAGAGGTAGATGCTTCATGATGTCCCCAGGTGCAAACTTCTTTTTTCCAGTTCAGCTTCATTCACAACAAATCTGAAATGGTTACCTCCACCTGTTTACCTCTGAGTCCTCCTCAATTATCTTCTCAACTCTGAGCAAGGAAAGGAATCATCATTAAATATCACTCTTGACAATCTCAATAAGCACAAGGGAACAATGCTTGAAACAACATGAATGAGTGCTTGCCCTTCTCCCTGCAGAAGCCTTGTCTAGGTCTGTCTCAGATGTCACATTGCCCCCAGGAGACTTAGTGCTGCAGTGCTGGTTGAACCCTGGTGGGTGGGTGTCTCTGGATTCCATAAGGAAAAAAGTGATGAACTTTCATGAACAGCCCTTTTGCCCTGGGCTGCCTCCACTCTTTTGGTGGCTATATGTTCACTAGGGGGCCTAAGTAATTGCTTTGATAATTCCAGTGAAGATAGGTGAGGAAAAGTGTTAAATGAACTTAAATACATTTCTCCAGTGGTTTGGAAGGAAGTTTTATTGTATGGATCATGCCTTTTATTTTCTCTGTACTTTGACAACTTGGGACTTTGTTGATGGCAAGAACTGTCCCTCCCAGGGTTAGCAAATTTTTAGAAATAATGTGCAAACCAACATGTCCACCACTTACCTCTTCCACTGATCTTCACACTCTGGGTCACTGTCCTACCTGAATCACCTCTGGGTTAGGGACCAGACAACTCGGGACATTTCAAGGACCAGGAGCCCTGAAACTTTTCAAACTAGCAATTCCTTAGCCTGTTTATTTTGTCTTCTCTGCTCTTCCACATGGAAGTCATGCTAATAAGTCTGGCTCCTGCATGGCCCCACTCCCTCTGCTTCCCAACTGTCCCTCATGCTTCCCCTCATGGCCCCCACCATATGGCACTGTGAGTGTAACAACAATATTTCCTGGAGTGTTGGCTTTGCCATATCTAAGTAATAATAAAACCCAGAAGTGGAATAATAATAACACAGCCACCTTCCTTTGGAAACTTGCCTTATGCCAAGCCTTCTTATAAGTACTCCATATGCATAGTTTGTCCAGTCTTCGTGCAACCCTTACAATGAATAGATGTGTTTTTTCAATGAGGAAAATGGCTGCTATCAGGGAGGTTAAATTACCTTCCTAAGGTGACACATCTAAGAAGTGGAAGAGCAGGCATGGAAGATGGTACACATTTGTAGGAAAGAAAAAATACAGAGCATCCCTTTTTCTAATGACTATCTTCAAATTGAAGACTTTTGAGTTTGTGAGAAGAATTGGAAATCGCTCCATCATCTTCTTGCAGTTGCTGCAAATAAGCCAGCTGGTCTTTGCACAAGAAAGATCTTCGCTCCTGGTGTTTAAATAAATGCTAATGAAAACCAATGGATTGGCTGGACTCCTATTGCAAGTTTTCTGCTTATCAACCGAAGACAGGACCAAGACTTCACAAATCCCTGCCAATTTCAGACTCCCATTCTCACACCCCCAGATACTTCAGAGATGACTGGAAGTATTGAATCATATCAAGTCCTTTCCTGAGGGACAGTTTCTCATTGCCTTGCTGTGCTTCTATTGCTTAAAGGCTCTAGGGAGTGAGTTGTGAAAACTCCAAATCTGATTTACAGTTGGATGTCAACTATAATGCCTTTCTTACTCCAAGGAAGTCAAGAACTAAATTTCTCAAAAAGTAAACTCCACAAACTGTGTCTTTGTTTATGTCATGTCAAAACAATGAGTTGAAAATTCAAGTTCAGTTGCTGCCCCCGCCCTCGCCTCCCTGCCAGTTTCATTTTGCTGTTAGAGAGATTAATAAGAGCTGGTGGATTTCCTTTTTTTTGCCAGAATTTTTGTAACTTAAAACCTATTGACTTCAGTCAGTTAATGTATGCGGTGTAGACAGCCCAGTGGTTCCAAGTCCATATGGACAAATCACTGTACTTCAAAGGAGAGCCCAGAAGGGGAAGTTTTAGTGCTTCCAAATTCAGTGTAAGTTGATGGTCAAAGTCATCTGGCAGATTCTACAGAAGTGACCTCAACTAAAAACCCTTTGACACAATCTGCTAGAATCAGCCTAGTTTAATCAGCTCTGATTAATCACTTCTTCCTTCAGAAAATCCTGCATTAGCTTTTGTTTATTGGGGAGGTTCTAAGATAAATTTTCCTCTTAAAAAATGGTTGAGGCCTAACAGGTTTGGACAAGAGGATACTTTGAATAATTCTTATAACATTCCGTTGCTACTGTGGACCAGCCCATCAGGGATGAGCATCCTTAGTATCTTCCAGAGAATTCAGACGTGGGCACTGGTAGTACACAAGGAGCGGATGGTTGCCAACATTATGTCATAGAGGAGAAGCCAGCATCCCGGGGACTTGAGTCCTGGGATCCATCATGTCTGAAGTTGATAATTAATAGGTTATGCCATGCAAATTTGCCATTTTGGTAGATTACATGGAAATAGATAAGAGCAGTTTTTATGGTTGGAGCTCATTCTGCAGCATCTGCTCCATTTTACTATGATCCAAACCAAGGGTAACCAAAATCTTGTTTGCCTAGGACTATCCTTGTCCCAGTTCTAAGCACTGAAAGCTCACATCAAGGGAAACCCTCTGTGATGAGTAAATTACAGCTGTTTGTCCCATGTCATATATCCCTTGGTGTATGGGGAGCCTCATCGCATCTATACCCTCTGACCCATAATGGTTTCATTAAGGGTAAACATAATTATCCTCACTAGGTATGAACATTGTACATGATCTCAGTCCTCAAAACAGTCCTCTGAAGGTTAGAGAAGTTAAGCAGCTTCTAGATGATCTTATCTATATGAACGATGGAACTTTCCTTGGTCCCTGAGCCTCAGCTCCTGTTATGAAACAGATATGCTGCTAGTCCCTAGGATCAAAGTGCTAAAGAAGCCAGACAAGTTTTCTGTCACCAGAAATGCACATGTCAAACAACTCCTGTTCAGTTTTCAGTGAGCATTCTTTTGAAAATGTAGGAATGAAGAACATTGAACTTCAATCTCATCCTGGGCTTAAAGACACTGAAGTAAGTTGGAGGCACTATGGCAGGCTGGGTGGCAGGGGTGTGGCTCCCAGACTGCTCATTGTGGAGAGAGTGGACAGGAGGGGAGACATTGGCAGGAGGGGAGATCTGGGTGAGAAGGGAGACCTGGCCACGCAAGTTGGGTGCTCCTGAGTCCCACGCCTGACTCTTCTGTTTGGATATATGAATTAATCTTTCTTTAGGGTTCTCTTCCTATGGATTGCTGCTCTTATGAAAAGCTATTTCATAGGAAATTGCTCATAGCTTCCCCCCCTCTTCTTCCTCCTAAGACAGGCAGCAACCACCTAATTTGATTAACTATATTCCTTAAAGTTGGGAGTGTTGTGATTTCTCATGTCCACTGGGATTTGGTTTCCCAGTGGTTATGAGAAACCATAATACAACTAGGCACCATGGTGCATGCCTGTAATCCCAGCAGCTTGGGAGGCTGAGGCAGGAGGATCGCAAATTCAAAGTCAGCCTCAGCAACTTAGCGAGACTCTAAGCAACTCAGTGAGACCCTATCTCTAAATAAAATACAAAATAGGGCTGGGGATGTGACTCAGTGGTGGAATGCCCCTGGGTTCAATCCCCAGTACCAAAAGAGAAAAAAAAAAAGAAAAAAAGAAAGAGAAACCATAGTACAAACATGGGGTGTCTTGGTGAAGAGCTGATTAGATCTGAAGATTTTAGGAAATTTTTCTCTGTTAAAAATCTGATTCATATAAGAGGTAGAGTGGACAAGTCTTATTAATGCTTTGTATAAATCTTGTAGAATTAACAATTTGGAGGGTACTGGGGATTGAACTCATCCCCAGCCCTATTTTATATTTTATTTAGAATCAGGGTCTCACTGAGTTGCTTAGTGTCTCACTTTTGCTGAGGCTGGCTTTGAACTCATGATCCTCCTGTCTCAGCCTCCTGAGCTGCTGTGATTACAGGCGTGTGCCACTGTGCCTGGCAAGAATGAATAATTCTGAAGTCACTGCAGGCTCTAATTCTAGGTTCTTAGGTCACAGAGGTAGAATTTGAGGGGCATTGTGCCAGACTTCAGTAATGCATCATAGGAACCTGCGCTCACACATCACTCAATTATCCTCTGACCTTGATTTTATCCTAATATTCTCTGTAAAATATTTTTTTCCTCTTTGGTCTCATGGGTCACCAATAATATAGGATCCATTTCCTAGTGATGAATTACTTTTAATCAAAATTGTAAGGTGCTGGGATTGATGAAATATGTGACTACAATTTTCTGAATAGATTTTGGATATCAGCTTTTGAAAGCATTTTAAAGTGTCTACATCGTAGTAAAAGCTTGAATTAAGCCATTTGATACTTCATAGTCATTGTAGTTTGGTCTCTAAAATTATGCAAATTATCATTGAATAAAATTCTCCGTAAGTAACTAGAATACCTGGTTGATTTTAAATGACTAATTGTTGTTATAACTATTACATGAGAGCACATGAGGTACATTCTGCCTTAAAAAATAAAGCATGGCAAACTTTCTCCCTGGTTTGCAATTCCAATCGGATGGCTCAGTCATTAAAGAGCTGGTGATAAGAAGATAAAACCTACTTTGTAAAAAGGGGCTATTTTTGGTTCTGTCTTGGCTTTACTTGAAAGAATTATCGAGGCTGAGTGTTGTTGGTGTAGGAGTTGGGCTGGGTTCTGTTCACTAGCTCAGTTGGCCAAGTCATTGGCCTAGTATTTGAAAGCTTAAGTATCAGAAACTCCAACTGTCCCCCAGAAGTGCAGAGTAAGGAGTGATTTCCACATCCAAAATAAGGGAAAAGTTGCTGTGATATTGAGCAGGCTATGTGGAGGAGGGCAGATGAAGTCAGCAGTTTTCTGGCCCCTCAAGGCTGAATCTTTGGGAGGATGTTGTTCAAATGGATTTATGTTTTGAAAATGTCTTAGATTGTTTTGATGAGATGGGTTTGGCAAGAATGCGTTTGTTTAGTTTCTCTCCTCCCTTCTGTGTAAAGATTTTTATATACTTTGAACTGTCCTGTGGCTTGTGATTGTTCTCTTTGTTAGGAGAAAGTTAATAGATAATATACCCCCTTTGCCCT
>JAJEJO010052933.1:55381-117753 GCA_020662805.1 Glaucomys volans
TGTTTTAGCTACCCCAGAGATGATTCCTTATTTCTTGTTTTTCTAACAGGGCGTTTCATTTATGGGTAATCAAAGGAAATGTTCCACAGAGTTATGGATGAAATATAAAATCTGCTTTTCAGTATCAGCTAAGGATCACTAGGCAGCACATTGGTACAAAAATGTGTGTTTGAAAAGGAAAAATGTGAAGGAGAATTATTGTTGCTTATAAATTGTTATTGGCTCACTAAAAAAAAGAGAGATTCGAGTCATGCAAGAGAGTTGTAAACTTGAGTTTCTATTATTTTGTATGTATATACTGGGAATCAGACTAAATTAACAACTGAGAAAAGTAAAGAGAAAGCAACACTGGGGTTGTCTTGGTGCAGATGAGAGGGCTCCCGGACTGGCAGCTGGGGCTGCATGGCTCCTTGAGTACTGGGAAGGAAATCTGTTCCTGAGTCCAGGAGAATCTGGCTTTGAGTCTAGGCTTTACTATTTATGAGTTATATACATTTGAGTTTTACTCAAGTTTACCTTATCTATACAATGGGCTCAAATTTTGAAGCTGAAGTGTTAGAAACTACAGCCACTTTGCATAAGAACAATATAATGTCTTTTCCAAGTTCAAAATAGTGAAAAAGCTTCTGTGATATCAAATACTGTATTTGACAGCTTTGCCTCATTGTGACCAAAATAAAGACAAGAACAACTTAGAGGAGAAAGTTTATTTTTGCTCATAGTTTCAGAGGTTCAGTTCAAAGTCAGCCAAGTCCATTCATTGCTTTCCTCCTGGAGTGAGGAAGAACATCGTGATGGGAGGGCTGGTGGAGGAAAGCTGCTCAGCTCTGGGAAGCTGGGAAGCAGAGAGAGGTGATGGAGTCACAGGAAAGATGCACTTTTCCAGGGCGTGCACCCAGTCATCCACCCTCTCCAGCCAGGCCCCACCTGCCTACGGTTACCACCCAGTCAGTCCACTCAAACTCGGATGAACTGACTAGTTCCAGCTCTCATAATCGAATAATTTCATTCCCACTCTTGCAATAGCACAAGAGCTTTAGGGGAACACCTCATCTCCAGATCGTGGCACAGTGTTTTGGAAAAGGGCGAACGAAGTCAGCAGATTTCTGCTTCCCGGGGCTGCCTTTGGGAGGAGGTTGTTTGAATGAATTTGTTTTCGAACATCTTAGATGATTTTGATCAGATAATCTTGGCAAAGTAGATGTATTTACAATAAATTTTGAAAAGACTAATAAGGCAGTACTTGGAAGCGGGGGGTATGGTTCAGGAGCGGAGTGTGTGCTTAGCATGTGTGAGGACCTGGATTCAATCCCAGGTACCAGTACATGCACACATAAGGTAATATCTGTAATATCTATAATATCTATAATATCCTTACCCCTATGTCTGACATGTTGTGGGGTGACAGCCAACAGGGACTCCTGGACAACTTCTTCAACTCCTAAGGAGTAAACTCTGAAATTAAATCACAGGGCCCTGGAGAAGAAAAATGAGTACATTTCCATTCCCCACCCCCCCGGCCAAAAAATTCCTCTTAACTACTTAGTTTTTACATATCACTCAATCTAACAGCTATTAGTAACTAATATTTGACATATGTAATGAAAATACTCAAAAATTTTAAATCTATCTTGGTAGCAAAGTAAAAAATAACAATATTGACAATAGAAAAGATAACAAGTAAGCACTGGACTGTGGTTCACTTTGGTTAATTTTAAAGGGTGTTGATGTTATATGACCTTTGTGTTAATCATTACTAATTACTTTAGGTATCAATCTGGTTCCAGTCAGAAGAGAGAAATCACCCAGATGTTTGAACAGAGAAATTTAGCAAGAATTGCTAACTATGGAGCTGGGAATATAGCTCAGTGGTAGACCATTTATCTCGCATGTGAAAAGTCCTGGATTTGATCCCCAGGACCACAAAAAAGAAAAAAAAGTATTAACTGTAACAGTACTGGAGCAAACTGAGAGTTTGACTGGGAAGAAGAAAAGAGAATTCTAAAGATGACAGGAAAAGCAGCTTTTAGGAGCAGCACCACCCCTAGGGCTGAGATGAACACCCAAGGAAAGACTGAGAACCAAACCTCATGGCGGGGGGGAACACAGCACCAGATCACTGGATGACAGACAAGTCAATGTGGTGCTGCATTGGTGGGATTTGCTGGAAATCCAGCCTCTAGAACTTCCTGGAAATCTTTCCTTCAAGGTGGCATGGAAGCTGTTTGTGGAGATGAGTCTCCATGGAGCTATTGAAACTCTGCCACAACACTGCCTGACAGGAACTGCTGAGGGAAGCTGCTGGATGCTGGGTGATGAGGACACCATCCCCTGCAGGAGTCTGCCAGAAGCAGGAAGCAGAGCACTACTTCAATGTCTCCCTGGTGGCCTTTACTGACAAAGCTTAACATCATAACAGTTAGCCAAGAAAAATATTTACATGACCCAGCACCATTTGAACAGAGCATAAAATAAAGGGGAGATTTGAAGCTGAACACCCAATATGGATAATTTGCAGTAAATAGTTATCAAAATGCTTTTCTAGACATACATGCAAGATATCATGTGTATCTTGCATGTATGTCTAGAAAGTGAAAGTAAGGATACAAAGTACATGGCAGTTTACCCCAGCCTGTGACAGATAGCCTGGGCTGCCTTACTTTGCCTTTTTGTATACTTATTCTTCTTGTTATGCTTTTCGGAGGTCAAGTTCAAAATTAGACTCTATTAAAATAGAAACCACGTTATCAAATTTGGGCTCATGACTCTAAAATATTGGTCAGAACCCTATTCTTCAAGCTCCATAGGGTCTTCAAATGAGAGCTCAGTAGAGAGTTTTCTCTCTGGTGCACCTTCTGCTAAACAACAGCTCTTGCTTCTCTTAGGAGGTGAAGGCAGACACCAGTCATCACTGGATGTTGAATTGTGCAACTGATAGGATTAGGAGGAGCTTTAAAAGAAGAAATTAATGAAGGATGTAGCTTTTTTTTAATTTTAAAGAAAAGAGTTAATAGCTAAACTATGGAACCAAGCTAGGTGCCCTTCAATAGATGAATGGATTAAAAATGGTGTATATGTATATATATACATATATGTATATGTATATATATAGATGATGGAATATTACTTAGCCTTAAAGAAGAATGAAATTATGACATTTTTCAGTAAACAGATGGATCTGGAGAACATCATGCTAAGCAAAATAAGCCAATGCCCCCAAAACCAAAAGCCAAATGTTTTCTCTGATATGTGGATGCTGATTCAAAATGGGAGGGCTAGGGAAGAATACTTTAGGTAGAGGGGAGTGAAGGAAGGGGAGGGGGCATGGGGATAGGAAGGATAGTAGAATGAATTGGACATTATTACTCCATGTACATACATAACTATACAACCAGTGGTATTCTACACCATGTATAACCAGAAGAATGAGAAATTATTCTCCATTATATTTGACGTACCGAAGTGCACTCTACTGTCATAGATCACTAATTAAAACAAATGAAATTAAAATTTTTTTAAAAAGAAAATAAATGAGACTAACACAAACATTGATAATATAAATATACTTTCCCAAGTATAACATAAATTTTGCCCTAGGCTTTCTTTCCAGACACTTTATGAACTAATTGGTATTTGATTGATGGATTAATTACCAATAATTGCAGTTATTAACTCAGTTGAATCAACTGGGAAATTATGCCTGGATTACTCTGTCAGGATTCGTCTGCACAGAGGTTGATGTTGGTAAAATAAACTCATAAGGTCCTTCATTTTTAAAAAAGTTACTTAAAAATTTTCTCCTTTTTTTTTCTTTTCTTTTTGCCTTTCTAATAACTGGCTACTTTGGGGGGAAAATTATTGTTAATTGGATATCTAAGGAATTAAATCTCACTTGAATTAATGCTACCTTTAACCAAACGCAAGAGTTTTGATTAAAAGAAGAGAAATTTTAAAAAATCTTTCAAAGACTACTTTTGTGTCTTTTTTTTCCTGAGGGAGAAATAACATGTCTTACAGACATTTGTATATACATTGAGCTTGTCTGTCTCTTTAAAACTTTTCTATGGGTATTTCGTATTTGTATTTCTTCTCTCTCCATTTATGATCCACTTCATTTCCACTGGGAAGGAACTGTGTTTGCTTAAAACAGAGGCACTGCAAAATTAACTCGCATAGTTTATGCTAAGCGTATAGAGAGCAAGAAAGTTCAGCATTACAGAATTTCATTCCCATCAATTTCATATGGTAGTTAATAAAAAATATGTTTTAGTAGCTACTTTATGCCTTTGCTCATGTAAGTAGCATAGGATTGTTTGCCAGTAACAAATTTTACAAATGCTTCCTAGTTCATCTTTTTAGTGATTTTGTTAGCAATTAAAAAACTGGTTTAGTGGAGTGCCTCTGGGTTCAATCCCCAGTACAAAACAACAACAACAAAAAAACCCAAAACACAAAACAAAAAAACTGGTTTATTTTTAAAAACCTTCAGCAAAACTTGAGTAAAAACTTTTTCTTGATGCTTCTTGGAACTGAGTTCCATTGCCTTTACTCCCAGAATTTGGATAAATTTGCCCCATTCAGCTGATAGAAGTTTAGTGGGAAGGACTCCTGAGAACAGCAGGAACTACTATCTGTTGAATAAATTTGAATTCCTAATTAGGCATAACGAGAACCTCCAGAAGAACTAGCTCATCATCACAACCATCCCCCAAACCTATTGAGGTTTTATCAGGGGAGCCTTGCAATTTATGATCAATCCAGACAGATACGTGCTGTCTGGGATGATGTTTTCTGAAAGAATATTCAGATACTTTTATTTAAATCAAGAGACTAATAAAAATGTCAATTAATTCTGAAAGATATGCTCACTGAAATGGTCTGTGAGAAAAATGGAAGCAGCATTGTTCCTCTCAAACAAGAAGGCTGAAAGAATAATTGGACATCAGTAACACACCAGCACATTACTGGGGGAAGGATACAGAGACTTCTAAAATTCACCGAAAAAAAAAAAATCAGCAGGGACTGAGTCCCTTATTTGTACTGAGTGATGAGATAACTGCTAATGTTGATGAATAGCAGTGTAAATTCTGTATTGCAGCATGTTCCTTGGGATTATTTGGGGAATCAGCAACATATTGCACAATTCCTTTTGAATTTAAAATGGTCAAATTCATTTTGCTAGCATATACCTAAATCAACACATGCTGCTACAAGCCAAGTTCAAGGGCTTAGCATACATTAAGTGTTAGTTGTTGCTACTGTTAACATCCAACTCTTTCTTTTCCTGGAGTCAGAGCCAATTAAGAGACACACAGAAGACTGAGAAGCAGAGATCAATATACCAGCTTCATAGCTTATGAAAGCCAGATGGGAATACAGGCACTCCTGTATGGGCCAAAGGGCACACCAGTCCCCCTGCCCCACAAACAGACGTCAACCCCTAACATCACCTAGGACCATGCTTTTCCCACACTGGAGCGGGGAGTCTGGGTGCTGCCTGCCACAGGAAGTCCCTTATGGACAGAGAGGGCACCAGACACCAACGAGCTTCACGAGGCTGGTCTTCCTTAGGCTGTGTAGAGGAGAGTTTTCTGTGGATTCCAGTGTTTAATTTTCATCTTGATTGGCTCTAAGAATTGCTTTCTGTGTAGCCATGAGGAAATGAAATTTTTTTGTCTTGTAAATCCACTAAACTACTTCCTTATTTCTGGTCAAGCTAATGCCTTATCTTTCCCTATTAACTATAACTCACTAGTCTCTGGGTTGATCATATTCTTCTCCCTTGGCAAAATAAGTTAAAATAAGTCGCTAAGTAAAGAATGATAAATATAGACAAAAATTCTTGCTCATTCTTACCAAAATTTCAAAAGCAGTTTCTTGGATAAATCAAATCAAATCTCAGAATTTTCTGGCTCTAATTAAAATTTGTGCAGCTAGTTTATGGGAAAGTAAGACTCAGAGGTAAACCCTCTTATTTCCTAACTGAGTTCTCCCTTCAAAGCATTCGCCACCATAAGACCTTAAGTTCTGCAGTATAGCACAGCAGTTGGAAGAAGGATTGAGTTTGAATTTCAGCGCTTCTCTTGTTAGCTCTGTGACTTTTAGAGTCATTGAACTTCCTCAGCCTCAGGTGCATCCTATGCAAAATGCGGGCACCCAATTCTCATGCAGTACTGCTGTGTTTATAGTTTGGGTTTGAAATGTGTGCTGCTGCACCCAGCACGGGGTTAGCCCTCGGCCAGTGCAGGTGTGATCCCCCATAAAGCTGCCCTTAAACATAGCACTTCACTCCAAGCATGTGCTGGAGATCAGGAATGGGTTCTTTTTCCTTGGTGTTGAAGATTAAATACCCCGGAGATGCCAAGGCAAGAGTAGAGAGCAAGGTTTAAGAAAGTGGTAGAGACAGACTTCTCCAAAGAGAAGGGGATTTTCAGAGCTGAGAACCCCTGGGAGGGGTGCTACTTGCTTTTTTATAGACCCCAGAATCCCCCTTTGTAATTATTGTCTTCTCTTTCTTCTCTGTATATGTGGCCAAGGGCAGGAGCATGGAGGTGAATCCTTAACAATCCATTGTTCTTTGATAACCAGTCGTCATCCTCTCCACCTGATCATTGATTACCTATTCTGACTGCCTGACCTTTGCCCCTGCGTCAGTTTGCTGAGGAATGTGACATATCCTGTCCACCTAGGCCAGGGGGTGCTGCAGGCAAATTGCTTTTGGGCCAGGAAAGCATGTGGGGGGTCAGCACAGTGGGCCCATTTTATGGAATTATTCTCTCAACCTGTGTTCCCACCATCCTCATCTATCTGTCCCCTAACAATAGTACAAATAAAAACCAATTTGGTTTTACACAAGGTGTGAATGAAAAACAAATGGTTTTGGATACCATTCGGGAAGGTACATGTTGCATGGCTGCCTCGCAGCAGATACCACCATTCCAAGTGATCCACCTGCGTCTTCTTCACTTTCTCATATTCTGGTTGAGTTGGGTGCTCACCATCAGTTTCTCCTTCATGACTGCCTTGGGCCCACAGGAGACCCTTGGGGTTCGTCCCCCCACTCTGGCTTTCCTCGTGCCCAATCAGGACTGCCTTTGCTTCTCTTCACAGCCTGACTTTATTTTAAGGGGATCAAGTTCTATTTTCAAGATGTAACTTAGCAGCCTTAATAACTGAGATCCTTTTGGTTTTGTAACAATTCAAAGCTATCTCTTTTTTCCTTATAAAAATTTATTTAACAGATACTAAGTAGTGCTTTCTTGTGCCAGACAGTATTCTAAGCACTTTGTGAGTATTAACTCATTTTATCCTCATAATAACTTTATGAGTGGATTCTATATTTAATCTAATTTTTATATAAAACAGAAACCAAGACCTGAGGAGGCTGAATGACTTACCTAATGTTACATTGCTAGAACTCAGTAGGGGAGCCAAGCCTCAGTCTTTGGGCTTTTAACAGCTTGGTTTAGCTAGCTCTTGGCTGCCCTCCTGAAATTATCTTTAAATCTTAAACAACCTAGGAATTCTAAGCTTAATTAGATGAGGGTTAAAGCATTTAAGAATGTGAATTTTAAAATTTTCGACACCTCAAATATTTATCCATTCTTTGTGGTGAGAACACTGAAAACCTTTCTTTTAGCTGTTTTAAAATATACAGTTCATTTTAAAATTATAGTCACCATGCTATGCAATAGGTCACCAAAACCTATTGCTCCTAACTAAAACTTTGTGCCCTTGGTTCAACATATCCCCTTTCCCCATCTTTCTTCCCATTACATGCATATACAAGTGTTTGTCAATTAGAAGAAAAATAAAAAAAATTAAAACAAAATTCAACAAACAGTTGCATTTTCATTGCCCAAAATACTGAAAGGAAAGCTGGTTCAGGAGAACAGCAGATATTTGGGGGTGTGTTTGGTTGATTGGTTTTGTTTTATTGGTAGCACAAAAAGATGTGAGAGTTGCTAAAACAGAAAATAATAAGGGGCCAAGAACTGGAGCAGGGGACAGGAGATTTTCAAAAATTCAGAGCTGCAGTTGCAGACCACGAGAGAGAAAGTTGGTTGAGCTTCTGGGATCTCTGTAGGGTTTACCATTTGTTATGGTCTGGATCTTTAATGGTCCCCCAAATCTCATGTGTTAAAGGCCTGATCCCCAGTGCAGCAGCTTTCTTCAAAGGTGGGACCTTTGTGTGGTGATTGGGTCATGAGGGCTCTGACCTCATGGATGCATAAATCCATTAATGGATTCATAGCTTAATGTGCTGCTGAGCGGTGGTGGGAACTTCAGGAGGCGGGGCCTAGTGGGAGGAAGTGGGTCTTTCGGGCCATGCCCTCGAAAGGTACTTTTGGTACCCAGCCTCCCTGCCAACTGCTTTCCAGACACCAAGGACTGGGCAGCTTTTCTCCACCATATGCTCCCTGCTCTGATGTTCTGTCTTATCACAGGACCAGAAACAAGAGATCTAAGTGACTATAGACTGAAACCTCTGAAACTGTGAGTCAAAATAAACATTTCCATCCTTTGAATTGTTTGAATTGCATTTTGTCAGACCAGAGCATGGAGGGAGGTGAAGGATGAGTATTGGATAAGGTGTTGGCAGAGGCTGAGTGAAATTTGATGACATCTTTTCTAAAGTGATGGTTGTAGCATTTCTTCTGGGCTTCATGACATGCTAAATTTGGGGGTGATTGTTCCTTAAAGTTACACTTTTGGAAGCAATTGATACACGGGAAAAACAAATGTCACCATCAGAGTTACGAATGATCCTGATGAAGGTGGTGACTGGAAAGTGTCTGAAGCTAGAAGCTGCCACTCTATAAACTTAAGGGTATCACGGAGCGTGGGAATGCAAAGGGTATGTGCTAATCACAGTGGAGAGCTTCAGGAGCAAGACAAAGTACTACAAAGAGGCACAATTCTTTTTTTTTCTTTTTAAAAATTATTATATAAATATTTTATTTTTCAGGAATATAATACATTATTATTAACAATAGCCACCAGGTTGTATGACAGATCTCTTGAATTTATTCCTCTTGTCTACTGAAGTTTTGCATCTTTTGACCAACACCTCCCCACCCTCTGAGCCCCTGGTAGCCACCATTTGACTGTGTTTCAATGAGTTTGACTTTTTTATACTTCACATATAAGCGCGATTGTATGGTGTTTTTCTTTCTGTATCTATTTCTTTCACTTGATGTGTCCTCCAAGTTCATCCAAGTTGTAGCAAATGGAAGGATTTTCTTCTTTTTAAAAGTTGTGTAGTATTCCATTTTTTATATATACCACATTTGTTTTATCCATTCATCTGTTGGTGGACACAGGTGATTTCATATCTTGGCTCTTGTGAATACTTCTGCACTGAGCTGGGGTACACATATCTATTGGACGTGCCAATTTAATTTCCTGGGTTTTCTATGTCATAGGATAGTTCTGCTTTTAAGGTTTGAAGGAATCTACACACTGCTTTTTATATGGCTATACTAATTTGCATTCCTACCAACAGTGTACAGGGCTTGCTTTTCTCTACTTCTTTTCGTACTGACCTTTCGTCTTTTTGGTAACAGGCATTTTAATAGGTCTGAGGTAATAACCCAGTGTGGTCTTGCATTTCTGTTATTGTTAGCATTTTTCATTTACCAATTGACCATTTATGTGTCTGCTTTTGAGAAATGTCTATTCAGGTTCTCTGCCCATTTTAAAATCAGGTTATATGTTTTCTTGTTATTGAGTTATTGTTTTGAGTTATTGAGTTATTGAGTTATATATTTTGGATATTAACATCGAATATGTGATTTGCAAATATTTTCTCTCTTTCCAATGCTGTCTCTTCACTATGTTGATTGTCACTTTGCATGAAAAGCTTTTTGGCTTAATGTGATCTCATTTGTCTATTTTTTCTTTTGTTGCCTGTGTTTTCAAGCTCACATCCAAAAGGTCCTTGCACAAGCCTATGTCATAGGACTTTCCCATTATGTTTTCTTCTAATAGTTTTACAGTTTCAGGTTTTACATTTACGTCTTTAATCCACTTTGAGTATGTTTATTTATTTATTTTTTGGTTTGGCATAAGATTCCAATATTCCAACTTAACTCTTTTCCATATGGAAATTCAGTTTTTCAGCATCACTGATTGAAAAGGCTATCTTTTCCCTATTCTGTCATCTTGGCATCTTTGTTGAACAAAGTGGCCTAATTCCTAATGGTAGTGTCAGAAAAATAAAACCCAAGAAAACTGGAAGGTAATAGGGGCTTCTGATGCTTTCACTCATTGTTGGTGGGACCTGCAGCGAGATGATTAAAGTCTCTGTGCATCCATTTCCTCAGCAGAAAAATGCAGAAAACACCCAAATGGTGTCAGTTAGGGATAACATTTATACATGGTCTAGTTCAACACTTGGTTTCATAGCATAGGTGCTTAAGAAATATTTACTGATTGAAGAGTAGGAATTAAAAATGCTAGCTCTCCACTGGAAACAACTTATACTCGAAAAACCCTATTTATGTTGAAAATTTACAAAAGCATAGAAGAGTAGAGATAGTTTATCAGAGTCCACAGTTTCGTCACCAAGAATGAATGGCCATTACACATTTGTTGGAGGTGTTTAATTTTCTGAATGAAAAAACATGAACAAATTATTGTTTCTTTTAACATTCCTATACATTCCTATACATTTCTTAGGAAATGTATAGGAATATTATTTGGGCAAGTGATATAAGTGGAAGGATTGGGAGAAAACCCTGCCTTTGCGTAGTTTATATTAATTTGTCACAAGTAGGAGGATATTTTAGGGTAGAAAGAATAGACACAAAAATGATCTGAGCTCTTTTTTTGGAAGCATTTTGTTTTAAGACAGGGACAAACAGGGTTGGTTCAGTATACCATAGACCACATATTATTGGAGGAACATGACATTTCCATAGAAGAAAAGGAGGACAGATATTCTGCTTTTCCAAAGGAGAACCAGTTGTAAGCTGGTCACTTTTTAGCTCTACCAAGGCAACACCATGGGTCAGCTCTCAAATTAATAGTTAGGGGAGGGGGCTGGACTGTGGCTCAGTGGTAGAGCACTTGCCTAGCACTTGTGAGGCACTGGGTTCGATTCTCAGCACCACATATAAATAAATGAATAAAATAAAGGTCAACATCTAAAAAATATTTTTTCAAAAAATAGGGGAACCTTGAAGAAAAAGAGTTGATTTCTGGGAGTCAGGATGTTTCCTCAGGAAAATTCTTCCAGAAAGATTTATTTTTGGATATGTTGTCATGCACTGTGTAACAGTCATTAACAGACCACATATACAATAATGTTCCCATAAGGTTATTTTATCAAATGATGTCACAGCTTAGTTTATGTAAGTATGCTATGATGTTCTCACAGTGATGAGATCAGCTAATGATGCACCGTTCAGAACACATCCCCATTGTTCAATGATGTAAGACTGTAATTACAGACATCAGGAGATTGGCATAGCTAATTTTAGTGAGGACTTGCTAAATCCCTTTTGAGAACTATGGATAAAATTATTGTAGGTAGGGTGATGAGAAAATTAGGTAGACTAATAGGTGGTGGAAAAAAATTCATGTAGGATATGGAATAATGGTGGTGACAGCATGGAAAGAATATGCTTCTGTATCCTCAGTGGTATTGAATTGGTTATATTTAATGGTGAAACAGCAGAGAACACACTAAAGGTTTATTTGTAGGCTTTCAACATTAACATTTAGACACTTCCCTACAATTTCACGTTTCTTTTTGGAGAACTTATTGATTTAATTTAACAAATGTCATTTAGTAAATGTTAAAGGTCAGCATAGGAAAGGAAAATGATAAATCACTAACATTCAGTAATGAATACTTTAAGGTAAATATCACAGACAGAATTATCTTCAAAGTAAGCAAAGTAAGAATAAAACTCTTTTAACCTTTTATTAACACTTCAATCCTTCAGGTCTAGAATTTTGTCAGTCTTTCATAGTTTGATCTCATCTTACTTCACTGCAAGTCCCTGTTTGTGGTAGTCACTTTTTCATTGCTGTGATAAATATCCAAGACAAAATTAAAAGGGGGAAAGATTTATCTTGGCTCATGGTTACAGAGGTTTCAATCCATGGTTGGCTGACTCCATTGCTTTGGGTCTTAGATAAAACAGAACCTCATGGTGACTGGAGTGTGTGATGGAGGAGTCTGTCAACTCATGAAGCCCAGCAAGCAGAAAGATATATATGAGTTACACAACACACACACACACACACACACACACACACACACAGAAACACACAAGGTGGGGGCATGGTCTGTTAATGACTGAAACATTGTTATGCATTTCATGATTGCATATCATGAAAACACACATACACACTCACACACACACACAAATATATATATGTTCTGGGGAGACGATATACCCTTTAAAGGCATATTCCCACTGCCTTACCTCTTCCAACAAGGCCCCACCTTCTAAAGTTGCTACTATCTCCATTAGTTCATTCAGTTATGAAGCCATTAATGGATTAATCCATTGATGAGATCATGATCCTATCACTTTCTAAGAGCTGCACCTCCGAACATTGCTGCATTGGAGACCAATCCTTCATCATGTGAGCCTTTGGGGGTCATTGCAGTTCCAAACTATAACACTGCTCAATGAATTAAATTCCCCAAAAAATGGAATTACAGGTATGCCTTTAAGAAATAAATGCATGGTTTTGGTTGATTTAAGGCCTTCATTCATCTAGAAAACAGTGATGCTTTCTTCTGTTTGGCTTCTGTTGGGAAGTCTCTGGGATTGAATTGTAATTGATTCAGGCTAATCATATTAACCCCGTTTCTTTTGTCAGTGATTGACCCAGAGATGTGCATGTGAAAATGTTGTGACCAGTCAGCTGGTCCAAGGTGGGGGCATGTGATTGGTCCAGAAGTGTGAAAGTGACCCATTTAAGAGTGCAAAGGAAAACTCTGTTGGGGATTCTGGGAAAGATTTCCCTCTTCTATAGAAGAGGATGGGGTAAGGAGGCAGCTCCTTTTTCTTTTCTTCTTTTTCCCTTTGAATACCTTTATGTGAGTACTTGGTGTCTATAAAGGAACAAGCCTAAGTGTGAAAATTCACATGCTGAGGATCCTGGGTGAAGGAGTGGAGACCGTTGAGTCCCTGGAGGCATTGTAGCAAATCAGGTTAACCCTGGGACTCCATGCCTCTGAATTCTACTAAATAAATGAGATTTGAAGCCTCGTACACAATTACCATTACCTCCTGAGGAATACAACCTAACGAATGGACTGTGGTCCATAGGAACTGTGGTCCATAGCTTTTAGTAGACCCCAGAACAATTTCTTCTAGCTATTCGGGTATAAGTTTATGTCGAAAACCTGCAAGTTCTAAGGCAATGCATCTGTTCACCCCAGAAGTTAATAGAGCCTGCAGATGTTCTACTGAGAAAGGAAAATATATGGCATGGCCATTGAGAGATTGTTCTGTGTGCTTGGTGTGTTCTTGATATGGAAATTAAATTAATTTGAAAGTCCCTTTCGAATGGATGATTTGGAGATAATATTTAAACATTAAAAAGATCTATGTGTACTGAAAGAGCAAAATTAAAAATAAATGAGATCTGATATCCTCTTTCAGTACATTTTTCACTTTTATTCTCTATGCTAGTTGATTTATTAAGGCTTTTTGGCTGTGAGCTTATCATATTGTGATCTTCCCCAGGAAAAAGCAATTTAAAGGTGGTTGTGGCTGAAGGCGCATTATGATGGCGGGAAATCAAATAGAACGCTGACTTTCATTTAAGATTGTCAACTTGATGGATAGAATGGTGTTGACTTAAAACAGACAGGACCTGATAAAGATGTTCAACTCCCCACAGGTGGAAGGCATGTGAAATGACAGTTAATACATTTTATTGCTGTGTCCTAGAAACTATACATTTCACTGCTTTTGAGCATAAAGAAATAAACTGAGTTCTATAATCTTCCAAACCAAAACCTGTTTAAGTAATGTCCATTTTGATGAACTTTGAAATCATATATGTACAAATTTCCTTCTTTTTTCTTTGCTAGGAACTTTATTTCTTTGCCAAAATTTTCTAATTAATTTGTTTTTGAAAAATAATATGCTTTTTCCTGTTCACCAATTTTATTTTCTTATTTGAGATAAAATCCTAATCTTGTGTGATTAACCTTGTGCTCTGATTTTTCTCACATAGTGCTTAGGCAGGCTCTGATAGATAATCATTGACTGAAATTTATTTATTCATCATGTGTATGGATTTCTTAATCTGTCATGAGACATCAAAGAATCATAAAATACATATGTTATTAAAGATTTGAGACTCCATATTAAGTGTCTTGAAGGAATAATCTATGGATCTTGATCTGGTTTAAAGGGTCAGGAAGAACTTTTTTAAGTTGTAGAATTTTGAGTTGACACTTGAAAAAAGAAAAAAATTTACACTTATTTAGCATACATAGTTAATATACATACAATGTAAAAATGCATGCTATTTTTATCCAGTGTTGTTTTCTCACTTGGTAATTCAATCTTGGGTATATATGTGGTGCTCCGGTGATTTTTCTCTGGAGAGAGCTGAACTGATCTTCAGATATATGGAGAATCAATACCCTCACAGTGAGGCTTGGAAGGTGATCATCTAAATATTCCAGAAATGGCCCAGAAAAATCAAGAAGAAGCAAGAAGAAAAGGGAAAGCTCCCCTGGGCTGGGGTCCATGAAAATAAAATCATGTTATTAATCTTACATGGACGGAACTTAATTTAGTTTTCATCTCGTGTTATTCAATCATCGAGACAGAGTTTCTGAACAGGAATAGTTGGAACTGTGATCCTTGGTGCCAAGGTGTATCTACTTTCTTTGAGTCACACCTAGATATTCAGAGGGCAGTTTTATAAGGAAGAACTGAGACACTAAACTCTAACATTTTTATCAGATACCATATTTGTGGATTTCATAGCTCTTCCACCATTGGAGAATTTGTGAAAAGTCGTTTTAAGTGATAAAGCATGATCAAGTTTAAGGAATAAATCCTATAGATTTATCAGAAATGAGAGTTAAATAGCTAAACAAATGATTTTCACAATCTCTATATGTATTTAATCATTTCCTATCTCCCTCCCCCCTTCTGCTTATCTTTCTTCCCTTACAAATGAAATCATAAAGTCTTGTTGAATTCTTAACATGTCTCAAACTGAAGATAGAGGAGGGATGAATAAGGAACATTTGCTTCCTTCAAAGGAGGCACTTTCCAGAGGAAGAATAAACAAGCTTTTATTTGCAAAATAATATTGTAATAGACTAAATAAGATGGCTAATGGAAGTTTTAAGAGTTTTATGAGATCGTGGAAGAGGGGCTTTGCATAAGGAAGTCAGGAATGATGGAAGAAAATATTAGGCGATTTGCATTAACAGACTCTCCAGGACATAAAATTGTTCAACTTATGATTTTTCAGCTTTATGATGATGGAAAAATCAATATGAATTTAGAAGAACCCAAACTTTAAATTTTGAATTTTGATCTTTTCCTGGTCAGTGATATGTAGTATGATACTCCCCTTCCGATGCTGGGCAGTGGTAGTGAGTGGCCGCTTTCCATGTGGGAAATAACACATACCGTACAGTGCACTGCTTGTGCAAGGCTATGATGTTTAGTAGGCTAGGAATACTGAATGCATTTCAACTTAAAATATTTTCAGTTTACAATGGATTTATTGGACTGCAACCCTGTTGTCAGTTGAGGAACATATATATGTACACCAAAAAGTATTACAGACTTGATATCTATATCCTTTTTTCCCCCGTGGACCCTAGTCCTTTCTATTGACAGAATTAATGAAACATTGTGGTAGTATGGCAGAGTTGGTCACAACGTTCTGCCAAAACAACCTCTGATATTCAAATTAGATCTATATAAACATGACTCCTTTCCCTTTTTTTACATTTTATATTACGTATGTGGAGGGGTTTCTACATTTGAACAATTTCACTCACACCATCCCTATTTACTCAGTTTTTGAAGACTAAAGCTTGGTCCAAATTTGTGAAAAGGTGATAGACTGAAAGGAAACAGTTGACTAAAAGAAGCTGTCAGACCCAATAAAGAATGGCTTAGTATTATTCATTTTCTTCTTTGAACATCTTGTTTAAGTGCTTCCTTAGAGCCACTAGCTCAGGGTTCCCACCATGTACCTCGATTTGTTTATAGGCTTTAGAGTCAAGCTCTTTAAAAAGTATTCCGAGTGATTGAAAAGAAATTAGATTCTTGAGATAATGTACACAATATTTTTTAATATCTATGTTTTCTGATCTTTGGCATAAGATGTTCTGCACCTGGGTGCTTTCAGGCCTTGACCAAATAGCATGAGTAACAGGGAATGAGAATTTTCCCTCTGTTAGATCTTCACAAACCCTTTTGTTTTCACTATATTCTTTGGAGTGCGGATCAGCTATATTCTTTGGAGTGCGGATCAGCATAATCGTGTCTAATTTGAAAAAAGAGCGCAAGTGTATTACATAATGGCTTTCAGTCTTCGTTGTAGTCAGAGAACTGCATAAGACCTACTGCTAACCCAAACTGTCCAGCTGTCTTCCGCAGCACTACAGCTTTCTATTCTTCAACGGGACAAGTGTAAATACCCCTCCAGTAAATATCCAGGTCTGGTCCCTGGTGGAGTTCCAAGAGCTGGCAGGAAAGTTTCACTGCATCTGGATGATCAAGAGTTAAGACTCTCTTAGCCAAGGAAGTGCACACAATTGACAGAATTGATACAGACGGAATTCCATAGATGCTGTGTGCCACTGGAAAGCAACTTCAGAGTTTTGAGCTCTTTGATATCCTCAGTGAATGCCCTGGCGCTATGAAGCATTTCTGCCACTTCAATGATAATCTGTAATTTCTTCTGGAACTTTCAGCCAGTGATTAAATGCCTGTGAAAGTTTGGTTCTCACTTGTTTACCTGGTATCCGAAGTAAGTACTTGTAGGGTTCCAGAAGAATTCCCTGCAGTTTCTTGAGTTTTCTCCATTGTTTCTAAATCTCAAAGCTGATGGTTCCACAATGATCTCATGACTTCATTGCTTTGGTTGGGGGACAGCGGTACTCAACATCAACTCCCCACTCCGTAGTTCAGACCAAGACTCCACCGGGGCCTCCATAAATCCTGCCTCCTACTTCACCGCAAAGCTCTCTGCCATCCTCAGCCTTCAGCATCCCATTACTCCAAACTCTGTATCTTACATTGGAGAAGAACCCAAGAGTGAATGAAGACTCAGTTCTTTTTTTTTTTAATTTATTTATTTAATTTTTATTCATTGAACGCAAATGGAGTACAGCTATTGTTTTTCTGATTGTACACAAAGCAGAGTCACACCATCTGTGCATTCATACATGTACACAGGGCAATGATGTCTGTCTCATTCCGTTATTATTCTTGTCCCCCCACCTCGACCCCACCCCTCCCTTCCCTCTATGCTATCTATCCTTCCTCCATTCTTGCCTCCCTTCCACCCCACATTATGCATCATCATTCACTTATCAGAGAGACCATTTGGCCTTTGGATTTTTGGGATTGGCTGATCTCACTTAGCATGACAGTCTCCAACATCATCCATTTACCTGCAAATGCCATAATTTTATTCTTCTTTATGGCTGAGTAATATTCCATTGTGAATATATATACCACAGTTTCTTTATCCATTCATCTATTGAAGGGCATCTAGGTTGGTTCCACAATCTAGCTACTGTGATTTGAGCAGCTATGAACATTGATGTGGCTGCATCACTGTAGTAATCTGATTTTAAGTCCTTTGGGTATAAGCCAAGGAGTGGGATAGCAGGGTCAAATGGTGGATCCATTCCAAGTTTCCTAAGGAATCTCCACACTGCTTTCCAGAGTGGCTGCACCAACTTGCACTCCCACCAGCAATGTAAGAGTGTACCCTTTTCCCCACATCCTCACCAACACCTGTTGTTGCCTGTGTTCTTCTGACAGACTAAATTCACTGGAGCAAGCACTCAATAGGTCCAATATGTGCTCTTTGTGCTGGACTTCAGATTATTTTGAGTTCCAGACATCATATAATTAATTACGTCTTTAGATTCTTTTGTATTTGTATTTAACTCTTCTTTTCTAAAAGCGTAAATGCGCTACTGTTATCTCAAAGTATTGACAGTTATTTCCAGATGTTGTCACATCATCATATACATTTTCCCAGCTGTTTGATTAAATTAGAGTCCAAAAAGATTCACCAATCACATTTGGTTGATAAACAGTTTAAATCCCTTTTCCTCTACACATTGACATTTTTGATTCCTTGCAATGTATTCATGAAATGATACTGGCGGTTTGTCCTGCAGGGTTCACCCCATTCCATACTTTGATAATTAACAGGAGGGTTACGCAATCTTGCTAAAATAGTTAGCATGTTCTCCTAAACTATGGTTAGACACAGACAACTGATCAGATTCAAGTTTGATATTTTTGGCAAAAAATAAAAATAAAAATAAAACTTTCTAGGTATTTAGGAGAGTTTCTGTAAGTAGTTCTGTAATGACTTTTTAAATAGCATTTTTCCCAACTGGATCTCTGCACCCACTAAACAATGATACCCATTTCCTTCTCCCCTTAGGCTTTGGCAACTGCCGTCTCTGTATGAGTTTGACTATCTCAGGATCTCAGGTCAGTGGAATAATACAATATTCGTCCTTTGACAAGTATAATGTCTTTGACATTCATCCACATTGAGGCATAAGCCAAAATTTCTTTATTTTTGAAGGCTGAATAGTATTCCATTGTGTGTGTGTGTAACTATATATATCTATAGTTCTCTATACACATATATACACACATATATATATATACATATATATCACATTTTTTGTGTATCCATTCATCTGTCAATGAGCATGTGGGTAGCTTCTATGTTTTGCTATTGTGAATAATGCTAGTTTAAACATGGATATCATGGGCTGAATTATGATCCCTTCAAATTCATATGTTGAAGCTCTAACCCCAAGTAGAACAGAAGGGGACTGTGTTTGAAGAGAGAGTGTTTTTAAAGAGGTGACTAATTTAACATGAGATAATGTAGGTGGGCCCTAATCCAATGATTGGTGGTTTTTTAGAAAAGAGATTAAGATGCTGACACAGATAGAGGGAAGACCATGTGAAGATATAGGGAGAAGGCAGTTATCCACAAACTAAGAAAGGTCTCAGGAGAAACCAGCCTTGTCAACACTGTCATCTAAGAATTCTAGCCTTCCGAAAGGTGAGAAAAAATTTCTGTCATTTATGCCCCTAACCTGTGCTACGTTGCTTTAACAGTCCTAGGAGACTATAATTTTACTTCTTTTTTTGGTATTTACCCCCAAATTGGATTGCCTGATAATATGGTAATTCTGTATTTAATTTTTCAAGGAATTAGAGTACCATTGTCCCTAGGAGCTGCACCATTTTACATTCCCACCAGTAATATCCGAAGGGACGAATTTCTCTGCATTTTTCCAACACTTTTTTCTACCTTTAAAATTGAATAGAATTTTAAAAACTTTGAATAATGTACCTACTAATGGATGTGAGATATCCCTTGTTTTATTTGTCTCCCTGACAAGTTGTGAAGGTGAGCATCTTTTAATGTGCTTGTTGGTCATTTGTACGTCTTCACTGGAGAGGTGCCTATTCGAGTACTTACTCAGGCTGGGGTGTAGCCTGTGCAGACACCTCGGTTTGATCCCTAGGACTGAAAAGATACATAGTATGCTTTGCTCATTTAAAATGGTGCTGCTTGTCTTATGCTTATTGAGTTGTAGGAGTTCTTTGTATATTTTCAACATCTATCCCTTACCAGACGATTTTGAATACCTTCTCCCATTCCATAGGCTGCCTTTTCTGTCTGTTGATATTGACCTTCAAAACAGGAACGTTCTAAAGTTTGAAGTCCAATTTCTCTAATTTTTCTTTTTCTTCTTCTTGTTTGGCCTGTACCGTTGGCTTCATATACCAAATCCTTGCCAAATCCATTAGTCTTTGATTCATTTTGAGTTAATGTTTGTTTATGGTTTAAGGTAAATGTCTGGCTTCACCTTTTTTTCCATGTGGGCTCTGTGTTTTTAGGGAAAGGATCTTAGTGCAAGAATTCTGGATTTTGGCTCCCCTTATGGGCCGCCATTTACCTCTACAACTCTTCTTTGTATTATTTTAATTTTATTTAAAAACATTTTTTTCATTATATGTACATAGGGTAATAATGTCTGTCTCAATCTACTGTCCTTGCCATCTCCACCTGCCCCACCCCTCCCCTCACTCCTTTCTGTACAATCCAAAGTTCCTTCATTCTTCCCTACCCACTCCCCACTATGGATCAGTATTAGTTTATCAGAGAAAACATTTGGTCTTTGGTTTTTTGGGATTGGCTTATTTCACTTAGCATGATATTCTTCGGTTCTATCCATTTATCTGCAAATGCCATAATTTCATTCTTCTTTAAGCTGAGTAACATTCCATCGTGTATATGTACCACATTTTCTTTATCCATTCATCTGTTCAAGGGTATCTAGGTTGGTTCTATAGTTTTGCTATCGTGAATTGAGCTGCTATAAACATTGATGTGGCTGCATCACTGCAGGATGCTGATTTTAAGTCCTTTGGGTATAAACCAAGGAGTAGGATAGCTGGGTCAGATGGTGGGTCCATTACAAGTTTTCTTAGGAATCTCCATACTGCACTCCAAAGTGGTTGCACCAATCTGCAGTTCCACCAACAATGTATGAGTGTACCTTTCTTCCATATCCTTGCCAACACTTATTATTGCTTGTATTTTTGATAATTGCCATCTTGACTGGAGTGAGATGAAATCTTAAGCAGTTTTGATTTGCATTTTTCTAATTGCAAGAGATGGTGAACATTTTTTCTTATGTTTATTGATTGATTATATTTCTTCTTTTGTGAAGTGTCTGTTCATTTCCTTAGTCCATTTATTGATAGGGTTATTTGTTACTTTGGTATTAAGTCTTTTGAGTTCTTCATATATCTTGGAGATTAGTGCTCTATCTGAGGTGCGTGTGGTTAAGATTTTTTCCCATTCTGTAGGCTCTCTCTTCAAATTATTGATCGTTTCCTTTGCTGAGAAAAAAACTTTTTAGTGTAACTTTTTAATAATCTTTTGTTCTGATTTTGTTGATTCCTGTGAAGATAGTAGTACTAGTTACTAATCTAATTCACTGATGAACTCCATAGAATTTATTCCTCCTCTATTTACATAGACAAGTATAAGGTTGCTTCTCTTTTGCTACTTATTTCCCCTTTGTCTCTTCTTTTCATTTGTGTGGCTCCTGTTCCACCTGTCAAACATGTTTCTTAGTTCTGTAAATAGCAGGTAGTTTCATACATTATTCATTGAATATTCATAGACAGAAGTTGCACATCAAGAAAGCAAAGCCATCTGGACAAGAAATGTAAAGAAAAACTCTCAAACTATGTACCAGTTACTGTTAGTTTTCTTCTTAAAAAAGTGTTCTTGTAGCAATGGCCATGTTCAAGTTTTTTTTCAAGTGTTCAGAACAAGCCACTCTTGTCTTTTCTCTTTGTGAACTCCCACTTTATACACTCTCCCTGATCAAGTCTATTCTGTCTGTGTGCTCAGCCCTCACCCAGACTAGATGACTCTCTAGGCTTCATTTCCAGCCTGAGACCGTAATCTTATGTGATTTGGTAATTAATTCATTAATTGTAATTGATTATTTACTTCATATTGTGCTAGGAAGTATTTGGGGGAAATGCATATAATTTGGTCATACTTTTGTGGAGTACAGATGATGTCATCAGGAAAGATGACATCAGTCCATCAACTGAAAGCTTATTAACAATGGGGAGCTTTGCATAATAAATAACACCGTGGTACATTAAATGATTACGGGCCATATGTGGTTTGGGCATTTCAGTGTGGACCAGAGAGATTGCTGTGGACTGGAAGTCCTTAGGAAGGTTGATGGAGGAGATGAGACGGTAGCAAAGTATAGAAGTGGCGGTAAGAAGTGAGCGAGTGGAGAAGAGAATGAAGCTTCCATGTGTGATGTAGGGAGGGAGGGGCGGGGTGGGAAGGAGTTCTTTCATATTCACTCCTTCAATTCAGTGCCTTAGTTAGTCCTGCTGATCTGACCTCTGTGCATTGCTGATCTCTCCTTCCATTTCATCTATCTAATAGTGACCACTGCTAACTCTGACTTGGACCTCCTCAACAGCTCCATCTCTCTTCCTCTAGTGCTATCCATTCTCCTGGAAGCAGCTAAATTGGTCTTCCTAAAATGTAATTAGAACGTGCGATGCCCCTACTTCAAACCTATGAATAGTTCTTTTTTTAGTTTATGGATTTAAAATTTTTAGCAGTTTTGGGTTTGCTAACAGTGAGAGGAAGGTTCAGAGGAGATTTTCTAGTTTTCTCCTGCCTAATATATGCAAAGCTTTCCCATTTACACCATCCTTGACAGAGTGGTATATTTGTTATTATTGATGAACCTACCTTGATACATCATAATCACTCACAATCCATAAACTTTAATAGGGTCCAATCTTGGAATTGCATGTCTATGGGTTTGTGCAAATGTATCACGACCTGTATCCATTATTACAATATCCTACAGAATGGTTTCAGTGATGCAAAATCCTCTGTGCTCCACCTATTCATTCCTCTTTATGCTCGATCTGTCACAACCAATGATCTTCTTATTGTCTCCATAGATCTATCCTTTCAGAATGTTATATAGTTGAAATCATACACTATAGAGCCTTTTCAAATTTTCTTTCACTTTGTAATATGCATTTAAGCTCCCTTTATGTCTTTTTTTTTTGCTTGACAGTTGATTTCTTCTTAGTGCTGAAAAATTCCACTGTCTGAATATACTACAGATTATTTATCAATTCATCTAGTGAAAGACATCTTGTCGCCTCCAAGTTTTGTCAATTAAATTGCTATAAACACCCACATGCAAATTTTTGTGTGGACATATTTTCAATTCCTTTGGTTAAACTCCAAGGGGCTTGATTGATGATTGTATGATGAACATCCACATAAGTTTCTAAGAGACTGCTAAACTGTATTCCAAGGAGGCTGTTCTATTTTGCATTCGCACCGGCAATGGATGAGAGTTTCTATTACTTTACACTCTCACCAGCATTTGGTGTAGTCAGCTTTCCGGGTGTTGACCATTCTCATAGGTGTGAAGGGATATCTTGCTGTTTTAATTTTTGTTTCCTCAATGCCATATGTTGTACAGCTTTTTTTCCATGTTTATTTGCCATCAATAAATGTGCTTTAGTGAGATGTGTGTTAAGATCTTTGGAAGATTTTTAAAATTTTTTAAACTTTTTGAGTTTTAGAAATTCTTTGTATTATTTTTTTATATTTTTCCAGCATTCTCATGGTATCATTTACAAAAAATAGTATGTGTTTAAGGTATACATCATGGTGTGCTGATGTAAGTAGGTCTTGCATAAGGATTCTCGTAGTGAAGCTAATTAAAATATCCATCACCATCACCTGATATAGTTATTTTGCACATGTCTGGTGAGAACACAAAAGATCTATTCCCTTAGCTTCAAGTACTTAATACATTATTAACCATAGTCATAGTCACTATGGTGTACATTAGATCTCCAGAACTTATTCATCTTATAACTGAAGATTTTTACTTTTTTACCAATATTTTCCCAACTTCACCCTGGCCTTTGGCAACCACCATTCTACTCTGTGTTTTTCTAAGTTTGATGATTTTTAGATTCCACTTATAAGTGATATCATGCAGTATTTGTGTTTCTATCTTTGTATAATGTTCTTTATCAGCTGTATCTTTTGCAAATATTTTTCCAGTTTAAGGCTTGTCTTCTAATTCTCGTGAAACTCTCTTTTGCAGAATGAAAGTTTTGATTTTAATGAGGCCCAACTCATCGATGATTTATTTTACAGAAATGCCTTTGGTGTTATATCTAAAAACTTGTCACCATATCCAAGGTCATCTAGAGTCTTGCCTATGAATCTTCTAGTAGTTTTAGTTTTGTGTTTTAAATTTAGGCTGTAATCAATTTTGAGTTGATTTTTGTGAAGGGTGCAAGGTCTGATTTTTGTGTTGTTTTGTACTCAAAGCCCTCTTATTTCAGCACCATTTGTTGAAGATACTATCTTTGCCCTGTTGAATTGAACTATCCTCCTTTGTCATAAAATGATCCACAAAATTACAAATATTTAGGTGATTCTATTTCTTGACTTTATTCTGTTTTATTGATTTACTTGTTTCCTTCTTTCACCAATATCACCCTGTGATATTGATAGGATAGCTTTACAGAATGTGTTGAAGTTAGGGAGTGTCCATTTCTCAACTTGGTCCCTTCTCCTTCAATATCATGTTGGTTGTGCTGAATCTATCTTTTACCTCTCCTTATAAACTTTAGAACAAGTCTGTTGATATACACAAGATGAGTTTCTGGGATTTCCTTTAGGATTACTTTGAATCTGTAGATCATGTACTAAAAGCTGAAATCCTGACATGTTCATGAATGTGGACTTCGATTCCTTTCTTTAGAGTTTTGTAGTTTTTCCCATATAGATCTTAAATGTCTTGGTAAATTTATATACAAATATTTCATTTTTTTTTAAGTGCCAAATGGTATTGTTTTTATTTAAAGTTCAACTTGTTCATTGCGGGAATATAGGAAATCAATACATAAATTTTTAGAGCCCTTTACAGTGTATAAAGTAATAAAACAGAAGGTGAAGGACGTAGCCCTGGGTAGCATCAACATTCAGAGTCATGGAAGTAGGAACCCTTGTTAAAAGAAAATAGTAGACAGAAATATGAATGTGCAGAGTGATGAGCAGAAGGGCATAAATCACACACACAGGGAGATATTTTGGGAGGGAAGCTGAATGACCACTGAAATGGTCTTGCCTAAATAAATTATCCTTCACACCGTATGCACATGAAGAAAGTATCCTCCAACAAGGTGGAATGGAAGCAGGCTGATGAAATAACTTGAGGAAATAACACAGTCACTATTCAAATCATTGCTTTTGATAATTTTTGTTATAGATTAAATTTGTCAAAAATTTAACAAATATAGAAACTAATATAAACAAACATACCTGTGAAGTGTTGTACTGAGGTCAAAAAGGTAAAGATTTATCTTTACAAAATCATGTATTCAAGGGGTTTTTTGCTGACGGCGAACAAAAAGTTATGTGCATGGAGGTCAATACTCTGTCCCTTCAAATGCACTTAAAAGGCCGATGGCCTCAATTCTATTTCTGTCCTCATCCCACTGCATCAGGGTCCTTGACACTTCATCTTGTAGTTGCTGCTCCCTTTCCTGGAATGCTCTTCCCCAGACACATGTATGGCTGATGTCCTTACTTCAGTAGTCTCTGACTAAATAGCCTCTCAGAGGCATGTCCTTTGACCACCTTATTCTGAAGACCTCCCCCTACACTTTCAATTTCTACCCTTTGATTTACTCTAGTTTCCCCAATGACACTATCCTTACCTGAAGTTGTATTACATGCTCATTTATTTAACTATTGTTCATTTCTATTTCTAGAATGCACACTTGATAAGGGGCAATTAGGTTTGTCTCATTTACCTCCATGTTGCTGCCTTTAAGGGCATTGAGGTTTGAATATGAGATGATCCTTGAAATCTCATATGTGCGACAACACGGCATGCTCAGAGTGGAAATGTTCAGACTCTGAGAGCTATATCCTAATCAGTGGATTAATCTGTTTTATAGATTAATAGTTAGAAATGAGTACTGTACTGGGTGGCAACTGTAGGCTTGTAGGGTGTGGCTGGAGGAAATAGGTCACTGGGGGTCTGCCTTTGAGGTTCATATTTTGCCCCTGGTGAGTAGAGCGCTCTCTGCTTCCTGGTTGTCATATCCAGAGCTGTTTCCCTTGACCACACCCTTTTGCCACAATGTTCTGCTTCACTTGGGGTCCAGAGCAAGGGAGCTGGTTGACCAGGGACTGAACCTCTGAAACGCAAGCAAAGAAAGATTTTCCTTCTCTAAGCTGTTATTGTCAGGTATTTTAGTCACGGAAACAAAAAACTGACTAACACAAAGGAGTTCATTCTAGATCTTTCATTTGCATTGTATGGAGGGGATTGCACATTGATAATGAGCGACATCAATCCTGGGCATCTGCTGGCATGTTAGGTCTCTGTCTAGTCTATACAATTACACCATCTCTCCCTTTTTTTCACACTCACATCATTATCAAACTGTAATAAGGGAGAACAAATGCTATTATCTGAACAGCTGGCATCAGAGTTTCTTTGTTTAATATACCACTTAGTAAAGAGGGTGAGACTTTCTGAGCAAGCCCAAGCAACAGAAATGTCTTGCTAAGAATAGGACCTGAAGGAAGCTTTGGGGTATTTTGGAGGTGATGGTGGTGAGTGACCGGAGTGGGAAGAAAGAGGAGAAAGAGGTAGCAAGAGAAAAATGGAAAGAAGTTGAGGTTAGGAGGAGTCAGTGGAACGCCAGAGTTGGAGTTACCAGATGACGTTTCATAAATGATTCCCATTTCCTTGTGGCTTCATTTGTCCACAAATATATCATGAGGATAGGTTTTATTTTGTGCCATCACAGAAAGAGGAGATCAAAAGGCAAAACACTGCATGATGTTATGAGCACCTAGAATTGTTCCAGTCTTGGCTAGTGCTTCAAATATTATGTGCTGAGAAAGTTAGTGTTTTAAAACAATATATTGATACCCTGACAAGGCAGGGAGAAGGCACCTGATCTATAAAGTATAGCTACATAGTGGACTTTGAAGGCAAAGCAGTGGTACCTGGTTCTCTTGGCTTACTTTTTTTTAAAGTTATTACTACTTCTTTCTTATCTCCCAGCAAATCCTTGTCCATTCAGCATAGTCAGGGCTCATTAGTGCTCTGTGGAGTGGTTCAAAGTCTGTGGTGCTAGACCCTGAGATCAAATCCCAGCTCCGTGTTCTTTAGTTGTATGGGCTTGAAGTGTTCCTTAACCTTCCTGTTACTGACTTGTCCATCTCCAAAGTGGGGATGCCGTTTCTTAAGAGTGCTGTGAAGATTTGAGCTTAGATGCAATTCATCTTACAAAAGTGCTATTTTATTCTTCTTCTTCGGATATATTAGGGTAAGGTTGAGGCTTGAAAACATAAAGTGGTTAGCCCAAGAGAACAGTATAGTGACTGAATTGAAAATGAAATTTGGCCTTTTGAATTTCATCTCTTCTGAAAGGTTCAATGTTATTTGAACAAAAAGGAAAGAGATATTTTATAAGCTCAGAACCCTTCTCCCCCTTCAATCAGTTGCTGAAAATCTCAAACTTGCCTGAAGGTTAAGGCTGAAGTACTTTTTTTTAGAAAAGGGGGATGTTTTCTTTCCACTGACTCTCCTATTCTCTAGAAGTTTCACAGCTGAACTTGAATTGCCCCCACCCTACACAACTTCTGTAAAAGGTGTATGCAAGTTAATCCTAAGTAAGCTTTGGGCAGTGAATGTTGGGTTTGGACATAGCAATACCATAAATGGAGACCCAGTTAAGATGTTCTTGTGTTTGTGTTTGTAGTTTTGCAAATAGCAGGAGAGTGTAGATTCTTCATAAACTCTGAAACTTTGCTCATGAGTCACATGAAAAGCTATGCATTTCTAGAAGCTGTTGGACCAGATGAGGATCTCAACTGTGCAGAGGAAGAGATCATCATGGCTGGTCCTTCTGGTTTCATCCAGATACCATAAAGCATGTAGAGACTTGACAACCCCATGAGGCCAGTTATTTCCTTCTCCTTGCACAGAAAGGGGCTGGTGCTCAGCCACACTGGGAGCCCTCTGGCAGCTTTTGAGCAGTCAAAGGGAGGGTTACCTTCATAGCTGTTGAAAAGACAAACTTGAGCATAGTCAGGAGGTTATATGACCTGTGGAGAAGGCTCACATCTTGCCCTACAAAAGGGGTCAGGGGACTGGAAAGTACGTGAGACCATGGAGCCAGGGTCTGGCTGGAGGGAACATAGGGAAATACAGATTGATCTTGCCACACTAGAAGAGGAGAGAAGTGTCCTAAGACTGCCCATTCATCAGATAAGAGAAGACGTGCCATTCTGCAGCCAGGGTTGAGGAAAGGAGGTTTACATCAGTAACAGGAAGTAAAGGAAGAAAGTAGAGAACCTGTATTCAACCCATGAATTTAAACTAAGATACAGCTGAGGGAAGTGTGGTATGGGGTGGTGGCAGTCATGCCATTGACAAGCAGGTGCATGGTGGATATGTGATTCCTATGCAATGAAGAAAGGATTCTATGGAAAACATATTTTGGGGGTAGATCAGTATAGAGACAGTGTGTTCTTAAGGTTCCTGTTACCTTTATACATTTTCAGGCTTCGTTCTTGTGTTGAATCTAAGGCTCCATTCTCTCTGGAAGCTCTAAGGACCTTCAGTTCCAGAATTAAGTATGCCAGGAAATTGAAGCTCACTCTGGTTCACTTGGCCCCAGGAGGGCCAAGGGGGGTGGTGAGAAGATTCTGCCATGTAAGTTATTCTGTGGGGGAGAGTTGGGGGTCTCTTTCCTGTTCCTAAAGAAGATCTGAAGCTCTGACTATGAGTATCCATGTGACTTTGGGAAGATTCTTGGCACTTATATGCCTTCAGCTCTGCATTGTGACTTTCGTGACCTCCTATTAGACACCCTGTGAGACCTCACTAGAATGCTCTTGAACCGAGTTGTGAGGCAAGGTGTTCTGCCTTTAGTTCATAAGGGTCTCCAGGGACCCACTGTCTATTGGGACACTTTGCCTTTTCTGTCATACGGAGATACAAATGAAACAGAGCTGGAAAGAAACAGAGTTCAGTTCTTTTCTGTAAGAAACTCACAATGGAGGCCGAATTAATGCATACAATAAAAGATATTTGAATCCATCAAGAGGAAAATACAATTTCTTGGTGATTTAAATATTCATTGTTCCTGCCATTATTTGGATTGTATCGGACATCTGTCTTTTTCAATGAATGTTTCTGTATCTAATTACAAGAGAGTGACTCACTCAAAAGTTATGGATGGACTTTAAGTAGCTGATAGAATATATAAAGTGAGTTTATATAATAATGATAATAATTTTCACTTTTATAAATGCCAAAGAAAATAGGAACTTTAAACCATATTTTGTTATGATAAAAATTGTTAACTTTTCTTCACTGTGCATTTCTAATACATCTACTGTTCCAGAGAATTTTTAAATGTTTTTAGATTCTACCTGCACAATTTGCTTTTTGAAATCCTATAGTATTCCATCTTAACAAAATTTCATGCAAAAATTATACCAGTTCCCTTTTCTTTAGTCATCATAGCCCCAGAATGCTCCTTAAGGGTTCTACAACTTTCTAAAACATCTATCCTTGAAAAGAAAAGCACAAAGATAGTCAACAGTCATTAAAAATGAATTTTAAAATTGATTCAATAATAAGTACAGAGGACCCAGACCCATTCCTTGCTTGTAGAGAAGGAGATGCTGTTCTTGGGAAAAGAACGTGTCTGGGGAGTGGTATGATGTCTGAAATGTTTTAAAGTCACCCTTATAATCCTTTATATTTTTATGGATAAGTTTATGATTTGGGTGGAAGATAGCAAAGTGTTAAGTTAGCTGTTAAATGAAAATTCCCCAGGGTTAAGAGCTGGGGACATGACCAGCCCTAAGTAGCCCCTAACAACTTAGTATGAATTAAGATCATACTTGAACAGAAAACAATTTGGAGATTATGTACTGCATATTCTTCACCTAACATATGAGGATCCTGAGATCCAGAGGACATTGATTATTTGCCAGAAGGGTTGATCCCTGTGTCAGAGCTGGAACATCATTTTCAACTTTAATTCAACTTCTGGGCACTTTGCATTAGGACCATACTGGCCCTAATGAGCTGTGTGTATGTCACTGGTGGTCCAGTTTAAGGCCTTCCTGGGCACCAATGATGTACAATTATAAAAGAGAACAGGGGCATTTTCTGGGTATGTAAGCATGAGTGTGTGTGCTTGCTTGTCTGGGGGGCGGGGGGTGAGATTCTGTTTGTGGGGAGGCCCTGGAGGCAGGGAAGAGCCAGTCAGAGATAAGAGCAGAACTGGTGAGCACCAGGATGACCCGCTGCTTCAGAAAAGTGGCTTAGAGGGAGATCTTGGGAGGCCCAGGAACACAGGCCAGTGTGCTGTGGAGGCGTCCCCTTGTTAGAACATTTTCTTCAGGTGAGTTATGTTGTCAGTTCCAAAGGCAAGTTCTTGTTTACACCAGACATTCCAGGGTCTTTAGAGACCATAGGCACACTTTTCTGTTCTCATCTCCCCAATAAATAGGGAGCAAAGTACTTCATTGTGAAGAAATTAATACTCCCATAATGATGAGCAATTTACCCCTTTTCTCTGGTGAAAAAAAATGGCCCCCTGGAGAAACCCTTTGGAGCTACTGGGGCGTCTGGGGCACCAGGGAGCCACTTAGTTTATTTCCCTTATTGGTTGTAGTTGCTAAATTCCTGTCCCTAATGAGCTAATAGACCTAGCATGCACATAAAGCTCTTTTATTTCCTTTGATAAGTTTACATATTTATAGAAAACAAATCCCTTTGAGCACTGGGAGAACAAAGTCATGCAGCTGCTTAAAATATTTTAATTATGGCTGAAATGACTCTTTTATTTTAAATCAGTAAAACGCAGTTAACCCAAAGCTCATGCTTGACAAATGTATTTTCCCAAACAGATTGAAACCTTTGGGGTCTCAAAGATCATTTTACTGAAGATTTTAATTCACAGCCTTTGAGAAAATCCTGACCTTGGTACTATTCCCCACTGCACTCCCCAGAAGCATCAGATTTATGTCGTTTGGGATCTTAAGTAACAATGAGAAGCTTTTAAATTTAAAAATTATGACTTAGGAATTACAAACAAAAGCCTGAGTTCCTTATTGGAGGACACAAAGAAAAACATTTAATCAGATAAGTAAATTTATTTCAACAATCTAATTTATACTTGTATCCCAAATTAACCACAATAAATAGAGAAGTTTGGTAAGATTAAATTTATAGGAAGTCTAGCATATGCAACATTTGTTTCAATCATTAATAGATTTAAAATTAGGCAAGTGGAATTAAAAGTTTATTTTCTCATGACTCCAGAAGAACTTGGTCTTATTAAAAGCATTCAATTATTTTAAGTTTCTAATTTTACAATTAGAAATATACTGATTATATTTCCTTGAAATTGTTCCATTTGACTTGGGGAATAAATCCTAAGTCCAAATATGTCTCAGATTTCAGGGTAGCTAATATCTTGAAAGGAAGTAGGGAGGGGAAGGAAACTCAAGAATATTCTCAGGAATCAATTTTATTGAAATGGTACTATGAGTTTGATAACTGGATATTGAGATTCTCAGATCTTTGTTGTTTTGAATACTCCAGAGACTGTTTGAAACTTGGCAACTAAAGAAATTTCTTCAGGAGAAAGAAATCAGACAATCCTTTATAAACTACTTGAAAAATTCTCTTTCAAATAAAAAAGAATACAGATGTACTCTGTTTAAAAACCAAACATCTAAAGTACCAACAAAACAAAACAAAACAAAACCTTTTTTTTTCCAAAGAAAGTATTTGATCTCAGACTTCCTTATTCCTGAATCTTATTCTTTTTTTCTACTTAGAGTGTACTGCTACCCCCAAATACTTTTTTCTACATACAATGAGGCCTTTGCCTTATTCTATAAAGCAGTCAAATAAATTTGTATTCTTCCAAATTTTGCAGGAGCACAAGACTCAACACTGAGGGGTATTTAAAATTTTTCAAACATTTTTCTCTATTTCAATTCATGACATCTTGATATGTATCATAAAATGTAATTGACACCAGCATAAATAATTTATTACTCAGTGAAGCTGAAGTTTGCATGTCACTCCAAATGGCAACAGTGAAGCAGTTCATGGCTGTAGTCACAAGTTTGACTGTGATAACACAAAATGTATTTATCTCTACAGAAGAGACAGGCTGTAAATTGAGCTCACTGCTAATTTACTGGGCTCACAGATTTATTGCTCATTCATTCAATATATTTCACAAAGATTTCTCAAAAAACGGTTCTGTGTCAAGCATCTTGTTCTGCACTGGAGATGCCTTGATGGAAAAACACAAACAACCCCTCAAGGAACATCCTGGAGGGGGCTTCAGTGCGTGTCCACCTGAGGGAGCACCAGGAGAGATGGCACCCTCCCCTCACTCTGTAGGTCAGCAATCTGTCACTTGTTTTTAAGCAATCAGGCAATCAGGTGCAGCTCTGTGGAATACACCACACTTACCACTTATTCTATGGTTGCAGAACTACAGAATAAATCAAGAATTTAATTTTACTTGTTTTAAGAGTCATAGACAAACCTGAAAGCAGTGGTACTGGAGGTGGGAAAGGATGTTCCTGTGGGAAATAAGAGGTACAAAGGAAGCAACCACAGGCTCACCCTCAGCCCTTCTCAGATGGGCATTGGCAGTAACCAGCTTAGTATAGAAACTCTCTGTGGATGACGTGGAGCAATACCTGGTCCTGTTGACCCATGTTGAGAGGAAGCATCTACCATCTGCCTAGAAAGGGGCAAAATGAGAAAAGTCAGCTAACAAGTAGAATAACAGAATGTCAGCACACTGGGCCAGGTGCCCCTCTACCTGTTCATTCGTAGCTGAAAAATTGTGAGCATCTGGAGAGATGGTTCTACACACACTCATTCACACACAAGGCCTGGTACCTAACAGAAGATCAATTAATATTGGCTGAATGAATTTGTACCAAGTTTCTCTATTGCCACTTGACTATATACAGAGTATAGAAAAAGATAAAAACCGTTCCCTCACTCATTAAGAACTTAGTGAGATCATGATTAATTTCTAGAAATGAAGACAAAACTTTGGCTTTAAAAACAGCAGTCTCTTCCTTCCCTGGCATAGTCCTTTCCCTGCAAACTGGCTGTCTTATCCAAAAGTCGGTGAACATTCACATGCATGGCAGGAGTCTGCTTCTATCTGTCAGTCTCCCCTTATTGACTTTCTTCCTCCTACTCTCTCATCATCCCAAAGTCAAAGGACTGTAGGGAAAAGACCTCACGAAAAAGTTGCAAGAGTTCTGCTGTCACCAACCATAAAGCACAGACCTGGTTTTTATCATATTCTATGTATCCTATAGAATAAATCCTTTATTATTTCTTCTCCAAGCTAGACTTGACTGCTACATTTTTTTTCCACTGGTAAAACTCTGCATCTAATTATGACTCTTACCCCTACACGGAAGTGATCTAGATCACTACATAGAATTTGATCCAGATACAGAGAAAAACTATAGTTTTTTATTTAGAAAACTTCCCATAATATACAAAAACAAAGACAGTAAAAAAAATGAGTCTTGTGTGCTGTCTTTCAGTTTCCATACATGTGGCTAACCTTTTCCATCTAGACCTCCACTCCCTGCCACCTGTCAGGCGTTACTTTGAAGTAAATCTATGTATGATATGATATGGTCTTAGTATATATTTCTAATAGATGATGATTCTTTCAAAAACCTACAACATCGTTATTACATGTAAAAATTAATTTTTAGTACCATCAAATATCTACTCAGTACTTGCATTTCTCCAATAGACTTTGAATGATTTATGTTTGAACAAGAATGAAATAAGTTCCATCCTTTGAGATTCATTCATCTCTTCATTTCTTTCTGCAATCTGCAGGTTCCCTCTCATCCCTGCCTGGGATTATTTTTACTGGGATAAGTAGGTTGTTCATCCTGTAGGTCCATGTTTCTGTGGATTGCACGCCTTTCATGGTGTGAAATGTTCCTTGGCCCCTTGTATTTTCTGTAAATTGGTAGACATGGAGATCTAACCACTCAGGTTTGAAGGGATAAGACGTTTCTGCCCACCGTTCACCATCATCAGGAGATGCAGAAGTCTGGTTTATCTCTCCTCTCATCAGGCCACCAGCCATTAATGAATACTGCCCGGCTGATTACTTTCCTAGAAACTGTGAAATGGTGAAATTCTAATTTTCATTTATCAGCTAAAAAATTTCTGTAAAGAGTAACCTCTGTAAAAACGAATGCTTGCCGATTCTTGAGTTACCCTGACAAATGAACTGCAATGAAAAGTCAGACTAAATGGTCTCCCCTTAATTTACCAGTTTCAAAATAATGATGGGTTCCTTCCCAGCTTCCAAAGACAAACATATTTTAAAAGTGTAATTATGAACTTCTGGGTTTAATGTAATAACATTTGCCATTTTAATTTGTTGCAGTTATCATTCTCATTGATACTCAAGTCAACCTATGTATGTCCAGCGGGTTCCTTTGGTACAGCTCTAGGAGTCTATGATAGTTTCCTTGTTTTCTATTATATCCAGATAGTAAATATTTTAGGCAGTGGGGGTCATGAACTATCTGTTGCAATTGCCATGTGTGGTATGTAAATGAACAAGTGTGACTGTGTTCTTTTGTTTTTTAAATTTTGGTTCATTGTACACAAATGGAGTACATTATTCATAAGACAGGTTCAGGGCTCATTGTTACACACCCTGCTCTGAATTATGAAACCTATGTAGTAACATAAAAATTTATATTTTATAGCTGGGCATGGTTGTGTACACCTGTAATCCCAGGAGCTCAGGAGGCTGAAGCAGGGGATTGCAAGTTCAAAGCCAGCCTCATAAACTTAGTGAGGCCCTAAGCAAGACCCCGTAGTAAAAATAAAATAAAAAAGGACTGGGGAAGTGGCTCAGTGGTTGAGTACCCCTGGGTTTAATCCCTGGTACCAAAAATTTATATTTTGTAAAAATATAAATCCACGTAGTAAGATAACAATGCTGATTTTAAGTCCTTTGGATATAGGCCAAGGAGTGGGATAGCTGGGTCAAATGGTGGATCCATTCCAAGTTTTCTAAGGAATCTCCACACTGCTTTTCAGAGTGGCTGCACCAATTTGCAGTCCAACCAGCACTGTATAAGTGTACCTTTTCCCCCACATCCTTGCCAACACCTATTGTTGCTTGTACTCTTGAGTGATGCAGCCACATTAATGTTCATAACTGCTCAATTCCACAATAGCTAGATTGTGGAACCAACTAGATGCCCTTCAATAGATGAATGGATAAAGAAACTGTGGTATATATACACAATGGAATATTACTCAGCCATAAAGAAGAATAAAATTATGGCATTTGCAGGTAAATGGATGTAGTTGGAGGTGGTCATGCTAAGTGAGATTAGCCAATCCCAAAAAACCAAAGCCCGAATGATCTCTCTGATAAGTGGATGATGATACGTAATGCGGGTGGGAGGGAGGCAAGAATGGAGGAAGGATGGATTGCATAGGAACAATGGGGGTTGGAACCAGGGAAGGGGGAAAGAATAATAACAGAATGAGACAAACATCATTACCCTATATACATGCATGATTACACAAATGGTGTGACTCTATTTCATGTACAACCAGAGAAACAATAGCTATAATGCATTTGTGTACAATGAATCAAAATTTTAAAAAAAGATAACAATGCATTATTGTTAAGTATATTTAGCGGTTGCTCTCTCTCTTCATCCTACCAAAAATAATGTCTGCTTAACAAGTATGAAAAGGAAAAGAAGACAAACATGGCAAAACAGAGGTAGAGGGAGTGACAGAGGCAATGGTATCGCTTTGATCAAATAACAGTACTTATGTGATTAAAAACATTTTATATATGTCCTATATGTGTTGCATATGTATGTGTGTATGCATATATGCCTATGTATCCATGTAAGTACATATAGAGATATATGGAGGAATATATCCATGTTCATGTATATACATACATCACATATATATAATATAGAGAGGGATATAGGGAGAAATAAATGTCCTTGTGTACACATATGCACATGTGCATGTGAATGTCTTGAATTGCTTGGAAGAATGCCAGCTAGTTTTGTAACTACAGAACAATATTGAATATGATCCTCTTAAAAGCTCACTAGCTAGGTTTTTCTTGGGATTGTTTGGAGGTCCTGTTGATAAATTCCAGGCATCTCATGGTTGGATGGGTTCTCCACTTACCTAGCAGAGCCCTGCCTAGTATGTGACTTGCTTTATGAAGAATCAACAACTACCCCCAGACCCCAACTGGTCATGTCTAGTGATGAAAGGCTCACTTTCTTCAGAGACAACCAATTCTGAGACTGATTCTTTAAATGATTTTCTTTGTATAAAGCCCAGGAATCACTTCCACAGAGAAGTGATTCCTGTCCCTCTGGCTTGGTCAAATTCTTCTATTATATGCTTTCCTATACCTTGTGCTCCCCAGTTTTTTTTTTTTTTTTAAGAATTCTTGTGTGAATGTTTGATTAGTTGTTCTCTCCTATACTAGAATCTAAACTTCCAGAATTACAGATAGAAATTACAGATGTTCTTATTCACCAAACATCTAGCACGTATCAGAGTCTCAAGAAGTATTTTTTTCAATGAAGTCTGGAAAAATTAAAAAAAAAGAATGCAGAGAACCATTTTAATGGCATTAATAATGACAATTCATTAAATAGATAAAAAAAGAAGTATTTTAAATGAATGAATTGATTTATATCTTTTCCCTTATAGTTATAGGAATATAGTTATAAAGAATAAGAGCAGTCCTTTAAAAGATATGCTTGCAGTACTGTAGTCCTTAAATCTTATTTTTCTTAGCACAAGCATCTAACCCTCTTCAATAATTCTTCCCATCGCATGGCTGTGATTTATTGTTACTGTGGATGTTTTCCTTTGAATGGCTTCCAGTGGGGCACTCAATGTTGAACAATAGTCCCGATGTACCCTGACCTGGTACCGTGATAGCACCATCATGTCTGTGTTGCAGAGATGGAAACAGATCAGATGTACCGTTAACGTGATGCATTAAAAGTATTTTGTCATACTTGTTTATTTCTAGTTAATACCAAATCCACAGGCAATTAACACTCTTGGGATGTGTGATTTATTCAAATCCACTGTATTTCCACTTTCTGTCCCCCACCCACATTATATTGGTTTATTTAAATATCCTACTTACTGTATTCATTTTATATTAATAGCCTATGTGTGGGATCTCTGAGTAGCACAACTGAACACAAATACATTACTATTCTTCATCAGACAATTTAAAAACTCAGAGTTACTTCATACATATGGCTCAGCAACCTTCTTTCTGAGTGATTTAAAACTTCCCCATCTCATCCTGACAACCACATAACATTTCATTTGGTCAGGATTTTAATCTTTGCATAGCATACTCTTTTAGGAGCTTCTTGTCAACATATTTTAGTTTCTCAGTGCCTACCAACCTATAATTTCTGAGCTGCTCCATTTTGGATCTTGTTTTTCCAGAAGGCAGCAGCAGCAATACCACTTCCACACCCCTGATAAATGCCGCTTTCCACCCAAGCAAGCTACCTTTTCTGTAGGATTTGCAGTAGTAACTAAACGTCTGGATCAGGCATCTGTTCTCATGAATCCTCTCCCTGGAATATATTCAGAAACTGTCTTGCATCTCTCTCACAAACAACGTGGGCCTGGAACACTGTGATCTCTCTTATTAATTAAAAGCACACAGAGCTTGGGACCTGCCGCTCTGAGAGATTCCAGACCATCAAGGGCTCTGGTGAATAGCTGACCCATGCAGAAACACTGGCCAACCTCTTCCCTCCTGGGGTGCATATTCATCTGATTTTCATTCGTTTAAGGAGGACAGAATGCTCTGAATTATAGATTTCCTCTCTGCCCTTATCATAATATTTCATGGACACCACAATGGTGGTATAAATACGGATGATAGAGTGCAAACAGTGCAGGGTTTTTTTGTTCAATTTTAGGATGCAAAGGTTAATTTAGTGTCTCTAGTCTTTTTCTACCTTCTTCTGTTCCTTCTCGGATGTTTCTACCGTGTCTGTTTGTATTCTGTTCCATGGACTTTCAAACCTTTCATCCCTAGGATTTAGGTCCAGGTTTTTCATTACCAGTTAAGACATCTCCAGCTGGATTTTATAATGTTCCCTAAACTGAACACATCTTAGAATCAAAGTCATTAACTTTCTCTCCAGAGTCTTTCAAAATTTCATCCCCCCCTTAACACTAATAATGGTTATTTGGTGCCTCAGTCTAGATGCTTGAGAGTCACCCATCACTGTTTGTCCACCCAATGTCCATCCAGCCTCTAGCTTGTGCTTTTGAAATGCTTCTTGGTCCCTCCTCAAACTTATCAAATGTTTAGTCCACTTTATACACTTGAATTTTGCACAAGCATGACTACTAGACAGGAATATCCGCAAAGGCAGGGACAGGGATTTTCTTGTTCTTGACTGTATTTCTAACACAGAGAATCATGCCTCAGATACTCCAAAGTGTTTCTTTGAATGCCTTGGAAACTCCACAGATTTCCATCTCATGTTAATGTGTGCTGAAGGACTCCCTAGCTTGGGAGTCCTAGTGTTCCATGATTTAGCTCTATGCCACTACTCAAAATCAAAGCAGTCAGCAGGATGCCAAATCTAAGGATGAATAAAAATCCTAAACAATTGATTTCAATGAAAAGCAACCAGTAACTTGAATTTCTCTCTCTCTCTCTCTCTCTCTCTCTCTCTCTCTCTCTTAACAAAGAGGTCTGCCACAAAAGCAAGAATTTTCATAGCCCATTTCCCAGACACAGAAATGGGCAAAGAAAAGGGAAAGAAAGGATAATATGACATCATTTGGACCACTTTACAGAGAGGGTTCAGTTTTTATTTGGAACTAGTCCAAGAGGTGGTAAGACTGCCAAACTCCTTTTCATGGTGTTGGAATAGTGGAAATGCTATAATTTTGAATGATTTAATGGCTCAAACTTACTTAGCATTCAATAAGAAGACATTGCAGCCCATTTTGAAGTTTGTACATCAACAGGCAGCTGACTCAACACCTATGTATTTATTAAGTGAATTCTGGGTTCTCTTTTCCATAAAAGACATGCTCTCAAGTCTGTTTTGTTGATATTGTTGTTTTTTTGTGTGTGTTTTGGAGCCTGATAGAGAATGATGGAAAGGCAGGTAAAAGGGAGCTCTGGAAAGGAGGCTCCCTGAGCCAGGTCTTGGCTAATTAGTTGAGCTTTTGACTAGCAGAAAGCAGCAGCAGCAGTGAGGCAATTAAACTCACAAATGGACATTTGCAGAACGCAGGTGCCCATTTGCTGTGTGATCAGAGGAGCTAGGAAGAACTTTTCATTCCACCAAGTGTCAGCAAGTGAATGCCTGGACTTTGGGGTTTACAATACACCCATTTGCTTCAAGCTCTCTCCTATTGATGTGGAATTGCTCGTGGGTTAGTAACACAGCATGCCTTTGTAGTCATTTATACCTTTAGGATGATCACATTTATGTCTTTTTCTCAGAGATGAGAAAGTTGAGGAGCACCAACACTCTGGGGGAAGGGTGAAAGTGGAAAGGCCCACTCTGCATTCAGTCATTCCATAAATAATTATTGAACTCCACTGTGATCTCTTTTCAGGGATGACTTTGCATAGACTAGGGGTAATTCCTTAGGGTAAGGACCCAAGAAGTGCAGTGTGCAGAATGAATGGTGACCTCTATCTGAATGAGGGCAAGGGAAGGAGTGTTTGAGGCAATCTACCTCTTCTAGAGTTGCATCATTTTTTTTTTAAACCAAGACTCAAACTTACTTTTTCTTATATACTTTTTTTTAAATTGATGCGAGTTGTATATATTTATGTGGTAAAAAGAAGTGCTACACTTTTTAAAAACACTCTAAAATGATTAAATCAGACTAATCAACATATTCATCACCTCAAATGTTTAACTTTTTTGTGATCAGAACATTGAACATTTACTATTAGTGAAATTTAAGTGTGCAATACTTGATTGTTAGCTATATTCATCATGCCGTATAATTGATCCAAAAAGAGAACTAAAAAGGAAAAAAGATTAAACTATTTCTCCTTCCTGAGGTTTTGTACTCTCTATCAACACTCTGGTCAACCTGCCGGGTCTGGTAACTTCCTTTTTATCGTCTGCCTCTATGAATTCAATTCTTATCAATTTCACATATTGGTGAGAGTATGTAGTATTTGCTTTTCTGTGTTTGGATTATTTCACTTGAATTTAGAGGTTGTCCTTAGAGTTCATACCACAAATGTGTGTGTGTGTGTGTGTGTGTTTGTGTGTGTGTGTGTACAAACCAATAGTCATGTGTAATCTGTTCATTCATTGAACACATATTTCTAGAGTAGCTGTGTAGACATTTGCTTAGGGCATGAGATCCAATGGTTTCCCAAGAGGTGTCCTCTACCAGCTCCAGCCAGCAGAGAAGACAGGTATGAACAGATAATCACATGCATATGGGATGCATATGGGTGCTGTAATATACATGTAGTGGGTTCCATGAGCATGCAAAATAGAGTTAGGGGGAGCAGATGCCAGGACAAGGATTTCATCACTGGAGAAACAACCAGATTATTTAGGAAGTTCTAGGCTGCTTGGTTTGGAACATTCTCCCCTAGACCAAAGGAAATTGTTGAAAAGATTTTAAGCTGGAGAGTAACATCGTACTTGGATTTTCACAAAGAGCATTTGGGTGCAGTGTGGCTTAAAGAAGCTAGGGGGCTTCTGGTGGGACCACAGCAGGATGTCAAGGAGCAGTGATGTTAAAAGGGTTAAGTGGAGAGAAGTGGGTTGCTGAAAGAGATAGGAAGTAGTGGGCTTCACAGTGGGGTTTGCCTGGAAGTGCCAGTCATGACAAAGAGGGAGAGAAGAAAGTTTCCAGGTTTACATCTTGAGCAAGTGGGTGGGAGGATGTGCCATGTCCCACTGCAGGGGAGGATGGAGACAAGCAGGGCTGTGGGACAGGTACTGAGTGCAGTTTTCTAGACATGGAGTTTGAGGTATCAATGGAACTAGCAAATGACTATTTAGAGTAGATATCTCTTAGCGCGGCAGAGCCCACTGAGGAAAACATCATTGTATTGGCTTTAGCTGGGTTGCTTGCATTTTAAAAAGGCTTCTTATCTCCATCTGCATCAAGTCTAATATTCTAGAATGAACCATTATCTGGCAACAACATGTTTGGACATGTTCCCTCAATTTGGTCAGGCAGTTTTAACCCTTTAGGTTATGTTGGGGGTGGAGGGACCACAAGACCTCTTTGGAATGCATATGAAAAACACGATCAGGCAGACCTGTTGCTTGGGTCTCTGGCAGGTTGCCAGAAGACAATGGTGAAGAGAATGTGGGACAGCAAATTGTTCACCTCGAGACCAGGAAATGAAAGAGAACGGGGATGGAGCCAGGGTCCCAATTTCCCCTCAAGGACACGTCTCTAATCACCTAAGGACCTCCCACCAGTCCCATCTCTTCAAGCTTCCACCATGTCCCAATAGCACCAGCCTGGGGACCAAGCCTCTACTTTGGGGGACATTCAAAATGCAAACAGCATTTCTTTTCTCCTTTTCTTTTTCTCCCTCCCCCCTTTTTTTTTCTCTCTCTTTCCTTCTTTCATAGGGAAAAGAAAACCCCCCAAATGTCCCTCTCCTGTGAGGTTTTCTGCACTTGTGTGTTCTGCTGGCCAGCAAGTCCTTATTCGGGGCTCAGCTCCCTCTCCTCCACAGCTTCCCGTCAGGTAATAGGCTGGTGTAACACAGGCATGGCTCTGAACTCAACTTTGCAACTGTGTAAACTTTGGGAAGAGAAAGGAGAAAGAAGCATTGTTTTGTGCTGGTTTTATTTCAAAACAAACCTAATTACCATATATTAAAAAACACATTTTCAAGTTGACACAAGTGAACTGTGTTCTGGAGAAATCCTTGCATTCATTCAGTCTCTGCTTCACAGTGTTCTGCCAGGAACAGCCGGCTTTGCCAACCAGGTGGGGCACCCATGATTGGCAGTCCTTGTGTTTTTGCCCACACACCGGAGCATTTGTGTATTTTGTATCCTCCTAGAGCTTCCTTGAACTCTTAGGAGAGTTGGGGGACTCTGGACACAAATCATCCACAGTTTGAAATACTCCTAAGCAGTTTGACTCCAGTTTTCAGTCAATTATTTGCCTGCCTTTAGTAATTTTAGTGTAGCTTGTCTTTTCAATGACACTGATTTCCTGTTGCATGGAGATCTCCAATCTCATTATCAGAAATCCAACTACAGTTGGGGGTGGTGGATCTTGCCTGTAATCTAAATGACTCTGGAAGCTGAGGCAGGATGATTGCAAGTTCAAGGTCAGTCTAGGCAACTTAGTGAGACAGACCCTCAGCAAATTAGTGAGATGCTGTCTCAAAATGCAAGAAAAAAAAAGGACAGGGAATATGGCTCAATTGTGGAAACTGCCTGGGTTCAATTCCCAGTACCCCCCTAAAAAATGAAAGAAAAAAAAAAGAACATGAGGCATTCATTGAGCTCCAGCATCCTTTCCTAGATTCTTTATTCAATACATGCAGGAAAAGAGAGAGAGAGACCAAGAATGAAAGATGAATTGACTTGCTCAAGCCTTGAAGCTCACCAGTGTTGTAAACTGCGTGCTTTGATCTTTTTTTCCATTTCCAGCCTTCTTTGTTGAAGAATCTAGAGTACAGAGAAGATTTGTGGGGCTCAGTCAAGGACTCAGCCAGTCAGCAGAGAAACTAGGACCAGAACTCAGGTCCGTGTGGCTCAACTATCTCCTACTATCTACCCCGCCAAGTGTGTAACAGTTTTATCTGGAAACCAGCACCATCTCTTGATAGAGCGAAATAGAAATGGATAAATAGATGGTTAAATAGATATCTATCCCTGGTGACTTCATACACTTTAAATTCTAGTTCCCTTTCTGCAGTATTACCAAGGAACATTTATAAGTTCTTAGCATATGCCAGAAACGCCATCTGTTGGGAGCCATGAAGGACACCTCAGCTAAGAGAGAAACAAAGCTTAACTCACAGGCTTAGCCTTGGAAAACGACACCTAACTCTTAAGCTGCTCCTCACTTCCTGGAGTGCAGACACAACCTGAGGCCTTGGGGCATTACCAGAGGTAATGACAGCGAACTGGACCACCACTGGGGGTTGGCCCACAATAGTTCCGTGAACGTGATCTGTTCATGCCCGCTGTACCTTCATATGGGAGCTAACTTTCTTGAACTGTTTATGACCTGCTAACTTGTAAGCTGATTGGTCCCCTCCTGGCCCTCACCCTGCATAAGATGTGTGGCTTCCTCAATAAATGAGTTCCTGCTGTGACTGGTCTCCCTGATGCGTCTGATTGTCCTCTGCTGGAGGGCTGGGTGCTGGCGGTCAGCTGGCCTTTGCCTTTCCCAGTCCAGCCTTGTCTGGACGTGCTTCTTTCCCCTTTTCGCGGGTCAAGAGGGGTGAAGGGGCTAAAAACCCCAACAACCATCACAATTACTTACCTGATTGTCTTTTAATCCTTGCAGCGACCTTACAAGAACAGTACTATCTTGTCTTTATTTTGCTCACAAGAAAACTGAGCCAGATACACTTCTTGCCCTCAGGAGTTTAAATTCAGGGAGGTGACCTCCGAGTTCTTAACTACTCCATAGTGTCTTCCTCCACCTCTTCTCAGATCTTCTCTCTCATCCCTTTGTGGCCACCCTGGCCACCCTTGCCTGCCCTGTCCAGAGGTATTCCATAATCAATGGGATCAATCTTCCCTGTTCTTTCAGGCTCTCAGGAACAGGCATGGAGTTTATTGAATTTGTTATTTTACAATAATGAAGCTAATACATAGGAGGGATTTAGGGGCAAGAGAGAATTGGTGGAAGAATTCTGGAAGAGAAGAGGGGTGCATTCATGCATCACTCAGTAATTGCATTAAATTTTCAATGGGTACAAAGCATTGCAACAGACAGATGTTGAGAATGGGGATATAAAATAACTTTTAAGCCCTAGCCTTCAGGAATATATGATTTGATAGGAACAACAAAGCACTGAGAATTACATTTTGAAATGGAAAGAGTTGAACATATTCAAGAGAGATCATTTGCAAGTAGTAACACTGAAAACTCAGTTCTTGTCCCTGATGCCAATCCAATAATGAGGGCAGTGTTTTGAGAAAAAGAAAAAAAGAAGTTTTTTGGTTTTTTTTTTTAGTTATTTAGTATGTATTGTATTTGTTCTGATTATTGTACATGAGAGTAGAATGCGTTTTGACACATCATACATCGATTGAGTATAACTTCTCATTGGTCTGATTGTATGTGATGTAGAGTTGCACAGGTCATGGAATCATATACACACACATAGAGTAATAATGCCCAATTCATTCTACTATCTTTCCTATCCCCATGCCCCCTCCCCTCCCTTCACTTCCCTCTGTCTATTCCAAAATACCTCTATTCTCCCCCCATCTTATTGTGAATTAGCATCTGCATATCAAAGAAAACATTCGGCCTTTGGTTCTTTGGGATTGGGATTTATGCTTATTTCATTTAGCATAATATTCTCCAGTTCCATCCATTTACTGGCAAATGCCATAATTCCATTCTTCTTCAGGGCTGAGTAATATTCCATTGTGTATAATACATATCACAGTTTCTTTATCCATTCATCCGTAGAAAGGCATCTATGTTGGTTCCACAATCTAGCTATTGTAAATTGAGCTGCTATAAACATTGATGTGGCTGTGTCACTGTAATATGCTGATTTTAAGTCTTTGGGTATAAACCCAGGAGTAGGATGACTGGGTCAAATGGTGGTTCCATTCCAAGTTTTCTGAGAATCTCTATACTGCCTTCCACAGTGGTTGCACCAATTTGCAACTCCACCAGCAATGTACACTTGTGCCTTTTTTCCCACATCCTCATCAACATTTATTGTTGCTTGTATTCTTGTTGATTGCCATTCTTACTGGAGTGAGATAGAATCTCAGTATTGTTTTGATTTGCATTTCTCTAATTGCTAGAGATGTTGAACATTTTTTCAGTATTTGTTGATTGACTATTTCTTCCTCTGTGAAACATCTGTTCAGTTCCTTTGTCCATTTATTGATTGGATTATTTGGTTTTTTGGTGTTAAGTTTTTTGAGTTCTTTATATATCCTGGAGATGCTCTATCCGAGGTGTGTGTGGTAAAAAGTTTTTCCCCATTCTATAGGCTCTCTCTTCACATTATCAATTGTTGCCTTTGCTGAGAAGAAGCTTTTTAGTTTGATTCCATCCCATTTATTGATTCTTGATTTTACTTCCTATGCTTTGGAAGTCTTGTTAAGGAAGCCTGCTCCTAAGCCAACATGGTGGAGATTTGGGCCTACTTTTTCTTCTTTTAGGTAAGGGGTCTCTGTTCTAGTGCCTAAGTCTTTGATCCACTTTGAGTTGATTTTTGTGCAGGATAATAAAGAGATAGGGTTTTAATTTCATTTGGGGAAGTATGGAGACCCAGTTTTCCCGCAGCATTTGTTGAAGGGGTTATCTTTTCTCCAATGTATGTTTTGGTCACCTTTGCCTGGTATGAGATAACTGTACTTATGTGGGTTTGTCTCTGTGTCTTCTATTCTGTTCCATTGGTCTACATATTTCTTTGGTGCCAATACCATGCTGTTTTTGTTACTATGTCTCTATAGTATAATTTAAGGTCTGGTATTGTGATGCCTCCTGCTTCATTTCTCTTGCTAAGGATTGCTTTGTCTATTCTGGGACTCTAATCTTTCCAAATGAATTTCATGATTGCTTTTTCTATTTCTATGAAGAATGTCATTGGGATTTTAATAGGAATTGCATTAAATCTGTGTAACAGTTTCAATAGTATGGCCATTTTGACAATGTTAATTCTGCCTATTCAAGAATGTGAGATTGTTCCTTCTTCTAAGGTCTTCTTCAATTTCTTTCTTTAGTGTTCTGTAGTTTTTATTGTAGAGGTCTTTCACTTCTTTTGTTAGATTGATTCTCAAATATTTTGTGTGTGTGTGTTTATTGTGAATGGGGTAGTTTTCCTAATTTTTCTTCCAGCTTCTCATCATTACTGATGCATAGGAATGCATTTGATTTATGGGTGGTAATTCATTTATTAATTCTAGAATGATTCTGGTGGAATTTTTTTGATCTTCTAAATGTAAAATTGTGTCATTGGCAAATAGTGATAATTTGAGTTCTTTTCCTATTTTTATTCTTCCTTCTAATTGCTCTGGTTAGAGCTTCAAGGATGATGTTGAATGGAAGTGGTGAAGAGGGCATCCTTGACTTATTTCCATTCTCAGAGGGAATACTTTCAATTTTTCTCCATTAAGAATGATATTGGCATTGGGCTTAGCATAGATAACTTTTACAATGTTGATGTATGTTCCTACTATCCCTAGTTTTCCTAGTGTTTTGAGCATGAAGGGGTGCTGAAAAAAACAAAGCATTTTTTGTCAAATGCTTTCTCTGAATGTATCGAGTTATCATGTGATTCTTGTCTTTAAGTCTGTTGATGTGATGAATTACATTTATTGATTTCTGTATGTTGAACCAACCTTGCATCCTGGGATGAACTCCAGTTGATGATGCTCTGTCTTTTAAATATGTTTTTGTGTGTGATTTGCCAGAATTTTATTGAGAAATTTTGCATCTATGTTCATCAGGGATATTGGTCAGAGGTTTTCTTTCCTTGATGTGTCTTTGTCAAGTTTTGGTATCAGGGTGATACTAGTCTCATAGAATGAGTGTGGAAGGGCTTCCACCTTTTCTATTTTATGGAATAACTTGAGGAGTATTGGCATTAGTTCTGTTTTGAAGGTCTTGTAGAACTTGGCTAAGAATTCTTCTGGTCCAGGGTTTTTCCTAGTGGGTAGGCTTGATGGTATCATCCATTTCATTGCTTGAAATTGATCTTTTTAAATTGTATATGCCCTTCTGATTCAGTTTGAGTAGATCACATGTAGGAATAAGAAAGTTTATTGCTTTGCTAATCAAGAGAAAGGCAATGGACTCACATCACTGAGGTTGCATTCCAACTGCCAGGGGGAACAGAAGGTTTTAAAAAGGGTGATATGAGTGCTGTTTTCCAAGTATCATCATCAGCAAATCTAATTAATGTTTAACTTACATCCTTGAAAGAGCTGTTGCTTCCCTTCCAGGTCTAGAGTTTCTTTATTCTTGTGGACACTGAGCAGAAGTGTAGATAACTTGACTTAGAACAGGAAGAATGTTAATCTGCTGGGAAGGGGAAGACTGAGAAGAAGAAAGAAGAAGAAAAAAACATGTCTCCTTAAAAATAAGCCACCAGGGCTGGGGATATAGCTCAGTTGGTGGAGTGCTAGAGTGCTTGCCCTGCAAGCACAAGGCTCTGGGTTCAATCCCCAGGACTGCAAAAATCAAATCAAATCAAATAATAAAAATAAAAATAATCCAGGAGTAGTCAAGCAGCAAGGTTTATATTCAAAGCAGTTGAATGAAGTGGACCCCCATTACATGAGAGGGAGCCCTATTACACTAGCAGAGAACATTGGGTACTGCTTAAATAAATTTGAAATTCTATAAAGTTGATTATTAAGTGGTGGGCTGGACAGGGCAGCTGGGCAGAGGAAGTCCCAGCTCCTTTGTGTCCTCAGCATACTGTAGAACAGCCATGGATTGCCCAGCCTGCAGAGAGCATCATTCTCTTGACTTGATCTCCCATACCTCAACTTGATGTCTAAAGGGATTGGGAACATCAGTTTCTAAGCTGAGATATTAAAAATATAATCATAGTTGAAGTGGTATTTGAATCATACTCCAAATCTTTTGTACAAGTTGAGGGAAAATTCCACAGAATTTTTTTCACATTTCCTACAAATTACCAAAGATATGACATTTGTCATTATAATCTAAAGGATTATGATGGAGGTCATGGTTAGTCACAATTTTAAGGGCACTTGAAAAATAAAACTTAACACTGGGAGGCAAAAATAGGTCACTGAAAAAATAAGTTAAAGAGGCGTTTTTATCTGGCTTGATTTTCAAGAGTTCTTTTGAAAAACTCTAATATTTCTGAGAACTTTTTTCAGTTCTGAGAAACTTTGCCTCTTCACTCTCTTCCCCTTCTCATTAAAAATAAAAAATCTTAAAAAAAAATAAAAATAATTACCTTTGTTTACTCTAAACAATTGTTGTCTCAGAATATTTTAAAATGTCTTCTCAAATCATTTGGACAATTCTTTTCAGATGTATTTGAGATTGCTCAGCAGCTGGGAGGCTGCTTCCTGATTCCCCCACTTTTATACTGTTGAATAAAATTTGAAGAAGGCTATTGATTCGCTCTAGGTTTCTGTGCTGTGCCCAAGAGACTAGACCAAAATGGAGTCATTCCTAGCTACGTAGGAATCTACCTAGCTTAGAAGTCTACTCATGAAGCAAGTGTCTGAGTTTCTGCTAGTTATAGCAGCTGAGCTTCAGTTGATCATAGATGGCCAACTCTTTCAAATAGGGCAAACCCTTTAAGCTCTTCTTCTCTATACGTCACTTCTATCTTCTGTCCATAAATTCTGCCCGACCATGTTGCAACCCTAGAATTCTTTGAACCTGGTTTGGAGGATTGTCTAATCCTAGAATTTCCAGTAAAAGTCAATGGAGATCTTTAAATGAAATTTGTTTTAATTCTGTCTTTTGCCAATCAGTAGTCTTACTACTTGCATCCACTTTTTCATCCTCTGTGGTTAAATTTCAGATATAAACAGTTTACAACTTTAATTAAACTATATTATAAAGATTCTGCTTTATTAGTAGTTGCTGTTAATCTCTTACTGGGCTTAATTTGTAAATTAAACTTTATTATAGGGATGTATGGGGAGAGAAATATGTAGTGTATGTAGGTGGAGTACTGTGCATCGTTTCTGGTGTCTGCTGGGGGGATGCATCTCCTGCAAATAAGGAGAGCCTGCCATACTAACATGTGACTCCATCAGGTTGAAAGACTATTTCAGCCTTACAAGGTTACATATGGAGGAAGAAAACATGTGTTTCCTTTTCTGAGCTTTACTTTGAATGGAAACATATGAAACCAATGGGCAGCTTTCTCAGCTTGCCTCTATTTTCATCTCATATTTCACTTTTGGTTTGCGATTTGAAGTGCAATCACACTTTGGTGGTTTTGCCTTCTGTTCAAACCTCTAAAAAGAAGTACCAATGGCTTGTCCCTTCTTAGCTGCTGAATGGATCTGCAATGTCCCCCAGAGGCCCAAGGGCTGAAGGCCTGGTTCTCAGCCTGTGGTACCATTTGGAGGTGGTGAAACCTTTAGGAGGTGAGGTTAGTGGAAGCAGTTAAGTCATTGGGAGTGTGTCCTTGAGGGGATATTGGGACAGAGCTCCCTCGTCTGTCCTTTCTGCCCAGCTGCCATGAGTGGCTTTGGTGCACCATATGCTTCTGACTGATGTACTGTGCTGTGAGTCCAAATTCCTGGAAAGTCTTCCTCTAGTCCCAGAAAAGACACAAATGCCTCTCCTTTTATTAGCCATCCCTCTCCTCATTTATTTTACCCTTTATCTCTAACTTCCCAATCCTCAACAGGCCAAGAAACTGATTTGCTAGTCTATCTCCCATTTCTCATACTCTTGGCCAAGAACAAGATTATCCTCCACTGCTCAGTTGGCACTAGGTCCTAATAATTATTCCCACAATTCCAAGAGGGAAAAGGAAACTTGTTTGGGATCAAATATTGGTAACAATGAGATATGAAAACAATGCTTAAACGTTTCATAGGTCAAATCTTAGGGGCATTTACAGCTTTCTCCTTACCCACCACAAATCTTTGAGATGAGAATTATTATCACCAGTGGATATATGGGGAAACAAAGACTTAAAATGCTAACTAAGTTACCTAATGTCTCAGAGTTGTCAAGTGATCAAGCCAGTATCAGTAGCTAGACAATCTGAAAGCAGAGCCGGTGTTTTAAAATACTGCATTCTAAGTTTTAATTAAGGCTGTGAACATTCAAAGTACAAGACAGGAGAATAATGGATGTGTGTTCAGAGCTTCTATTGACCATCCCTCCTTGACTTTCATAGTTTATAGACGACCAGTATTGAGACTCCAGCTTGCTCTGCCCAGGTAAAAAATGATAATCAGCAGTTAGCCATAGAATTCTCCCCTGAAAATGTGGAGAACTGAGTCAGGTGAGTGATGTTCTTCCAACTTAAATAATAATAATACCTATGATTGTTTGAGTTTGAGCAAGGCATTGTATATGCCAGTACATTATTGATTTTCCAAATCTAGTCATCTACAAAAGGGACAGTACTCTTTTTTTTATCCCCCCTCTCCCTTCCCCTCTCATTTCCCTCTTTGTAATCTAAAGTTCCACTATTAAGAATTTTCTTTAAATAGAGATAGGTGCAGTGGTACATGCCTGCAATCCCCAGCAACTTGGAAGGCTGAGGCAGGAGGATCACAAGTTTAAAGGCCAGCCTGGGCAACTAAGACTCTGTATCAAAATAAAAAGAGTGGGGGATATAATTTAATGGTAAAGCACCCTGGGTTCAATCCCCAGTACTGAAAAAATATTTTTCTTAAAATGAATGGACATGAAGAATTCTGTTGGGGATTGGGTCAATTACCTGATGACATGAAGTCCTGCAATTTTCATGGGCTGGGAGCCTCTACTTGTGGCACCCTGATTGACAGAGAACAGAAAAACTGCTGGGGACCCAAAGGTGACTCTCATTCAGGAACCTGTAGCAGGAAGAATTACTAAAGATTGGATTGTGGCTGTGGGCATGATGCTTGTTGGTTCATTTATTCCCAACATGGACCTATAAAGAAGTGAGCGGAGGGACCTAAGCACATGTAGACAGTCTTCATTTAGGTGGTAGTGGAGGGGTGATCCACCCACAGAACAGGGGTGAGGGGTGCTCTTAAACATGAGTGTTGTTCAGTGGAGCATTCTCTATGCCTCTAGAATTTCTGTCAGGGTTCCATTTCTTAATTCTGCTCATATTAATGACTAAGATCATTTGAATAAATACACATAACTTCCCCATCTACTTTTCTATGCGTTGGAAAAGCATTTTTGGTCAGACCTTGTGTACCAAAGTCTGCTGCATAAAATACGGTGATTAGTGTCATGGGGTGCTCTCCCGAGTAGCAGAGAGCCTGGGAGCCTTTTCTTGGGAAGCATCTGGCTCAGGCGGCCCTGGACTCTGGCCAAGACACTAGGGGATAAAATTGAATGTAGATACTCAAACCCAATGCACATGCAGCAGCTAGCTTTCTTTCAGAACAAGTTCTGTCTCCTGGCATCCCTTCTGTAAGCGACACCATGATTCCTGGGACTGTTGTCAGAACAACAGTTTAGGTGGCTCCAGCAGTCACAGGTACTTCTGCCGCCAGTAATTAGTCTCCCCAGTTCTTCCCTCAGGAACCTCTTGCTGACTTAATAAACTAAATGCAGAAGAGGCTGGTTCCTCAGTAGGTGGGAAGATGCTGAGCTAGGGCAGGAAGATGTTCTGGAGAAATGATGCGTGAACCCCAAATGACTCCCAGGACTTGTCAGTTCTGTTGAAGGGCCCAACCCAGACACACATATTCCTTAGAGCTGAAGCTCAGTTCTGTATTTTGGAGTCAGACTCCAGCTGAGTGGGGAGATGGAGACAATAAAAAATAAACCCTTCTGTTAATAGGAAAAGATTCCTTACTGGCCCATGTATTAATACATGTTCCCCAATTAATAGATGAGTTATTTCTGACCTTCTGATATAGTATAGCCAACTCTACTATGCAGACACTAAGCATTTCAAATCCTTCAGAATGCATCTCCTTACCAGGATACCAGAGTTCTTCTAACACCCAAATGCATATACTAGTATCTCTAATTGAATATAGATGTATGGGAAAGCATTTTGGAATTTCACCCAATGCATTTTCTGCTACTCAATCATTTGTTATTTTGCTTCCTTCCTGCAGATTTTCTGTTTTAATGAAGCTAACCTTGGGATTAAAGTTGATTGCTCTGGGAAAGGGAAGGATTGATCAGTTTTGCATTTTGATCTCATCTCTTGAATTTCAAAGCAGACATTAAAAATTCCAGCATGGGATAATAATATTCATTTAAGAAAATGAAAGGTTTCTTTTTTTAAAAAAAGAACTCTCAAAGCTGACTTTACAATGACGAGTCATAGAAGTGCTCTAGCTAGAAATCAGAAAGTGATGAGATGGGAATTGGAGATACATAGCAAAAAAGTCATCCTGAGTCTCAAAAGAAAAGTACCCAAAACCACTGAAATGCAGGAAATACCTTTGAAGGTAAAACAAGAAATTCAACAGCAACCCAATCCACCTTTGGCCCATCTTTGTTTATAGACAATACTATTTGAGGGCAATGTGCAAGTGCTGGACAAACCAGCACAAAATCACACAATTCCACACTGACTCCACTCTTGTCCAGCTCCTAGTTACTGTCCATCTATAAATATGAATACCCCAGTCCAATGGGGTGCTATCTTTTGCTCTCAATATGGTCCACATTGTCCCTTGAATGTGTCTCTGTTTTCCTAAATAAATCTGTGTCTCTAAGTGATATGTCCTTAAATTTGCATCTGCAATGTTTGTTAAGGATCCTAGTGGTATCCTTGAGTACCCTCTCTTTGGGAACTCCTGGGACCACTTCAGGTGACAATAGAATTAGAGTAACACAGTTTCTCGGTGCACATGATTTATTCATTGTATTATAGATCTGGGTCATGACCATCAATGGCGACTAACTCCACAAAGAAGAGCCTCAGATGTTATGGTCTTCCTGACAGAAGGACACTCTGCTACTTATGGTGCATTCTTGGGGGGGAAAAACATCGAATGAATTTGATAAAGTCTCTGAGTCCAACCTCCTACTTACAGGAATGAGATCAAGGAACATATTAACCTATACCTCAGGGAGGTAGTCAGCAAAATCTAGACTCCTAGAAAATCTACGAGATTCAAAGTCTAGTTTCTAAAGAGAGAGAAATTTCACAGAAAAAAAGACCTCAGATGCAGAGTCAGTTGCATTGGGCAGACATTGTAACAAGAACTCAGAGGCTGCTGTGGCTGAAAGCTGTGACTCTTCACTTGTGCTGGAGGATGTCTGCAGTCAGAGAATGATGGGTAACTGACAGAAAGATAAAAGCCTGGCCTCTCTGTCTCCATTTTGCATCTATCTCCTTTGCTCTGAGTCATTCTCTCCTGCAGTCACCTTGGATTCCAGGAACAATAGGTGGGACAAGAGTTGAAACTATCCTCCAGGCAGCAGCAATTTTCTCATCTGGGATAATGTCCCTGCCTCTCTAAGACCAAGATAAGGATGAAGGAGACCACAGTTCAGCCCAGAGTGCTTGACTGTGCATACTTCTCATCCCCTGCTTTTGTTTCTTCCCTATTTAAACCTGAAGCTCAGGTCAGGCCCCCTGGAGATAGGGCTAGGAGTGCCAGATCCCACTGTGTTCCCAGTATGGCTATATGGAATGAATTTCTTTCCTGCCTGTCAGCATTACTTTAAAAAAACGATTTTGTTAGTGCATTACAACATGCGTAATAGTAAGGTTCATTTTGACATCGTCACACAAGTGTGAAATTTAATTAGCTCCATTTCAGTCCCTGGTGCCTTCTCTTTCTCTCCTTTCTTCCCTCCCTTTATTTGCCTTCATTTACTCTCCTGAACTTCTATTTATTTATTTAATGTATTTATTTATAATTGGTGCTTTATAGAGATACATAAAAGTGGAATTCACTGTGGTATATTTATATTTGCACATAGTCTGATTTTGTCAAATTCATTCTACGTCTCTTCCCCTTTCCCATCCCTCCTCCCTGCCCCTCAGTCTCCTCCACTGATCTTCTATCTTTACAATATCTGACCCCCTGTCCATTTTTCCCCCTTACTTTGCTCTAGCTTCTTCATATGAGAGAAAACATTCAACTCTTGATTTTCCGAGGCTGGCTTATTTGTTTCATCCATTTACTGGCAAATATCATCATTTCATTCTTCCTTCAGCATCACTTGATGTTTGACTTCAGGGGTGAGTAGTTGTACCTGATTCACTAGGGCCCTCAGATTCAGGCCTCTGGCCTTGGGCTCCAGTCACAACATTATTTGTATTCTAATTTAAACAAACCTTAAAAATATGATACTTAGGAGCTAATTTGAAATTTGAACAATGGTTCATTGATGATATTGAGAAATAATTGTTACTTTTGTTCCTTGGTATGTTAGTGATAATGTGGTTATGTTAAAAATGCTTTATAATGTAACTAAAAGCTTAGGTAAGATGAAGGATAAAAAATTACAGAAAAGGAGCCAGGTGTGGTGGCGCACACCTGTAATCCCAGAGGGGTCGAGGCAGAAGGTTGAGGCGGGGTCAAAGCCAGCCTCAGCAAGGGCAAGGCGCTAAGCAACTCAGTGAGACCCTGTCTCTAAATAAAATACAAAATAGGGCTGGGGATGTGGCTCAGTGGCCGAGTGCCCCTGAGTTCAATCCCTAGTTCAAAAAAAAAAAAAAAAGAAAAAAAATTAAAGAAAAAGGGCTGGGGTTGTGGCTCAGTGGTCGAGTGCTGGTCTAGCATGTGTGAGGCACTGAGTTTGATTCTCAGCACCGCACATAAATAAAAAATAAAGGTCCATCAACAATTAAAAGAAATACAGAAAAATTGTAGTATATGTGGGGTTTACTTCAAAATAATATGGAAAGAAGAAAGACAATGGAGCTCTAGTTAAAATGAGATTAGTTATGGACTGATTATTACTGAAGTTGCATGACAGGTCCATGGGGATTGATAATAATATTATGTTTACTTTGTGTGCCTTTGAGATTCTTCATTTTAAAAAAGTCTTAAAATTGAAGTCATTAATAAAATAAAATGTCTACTGTAGTACAATGATGTGATTTTCTGTACTCGCATTCAAGAAAATACCCATTTCAAGCAACATCATGAGCTGTCACAATTAGATACATGATGTTCTTTAACCCTAGAGAATATTACTCATTCCAAATTATTTTGAGACTTTGTTCATCTAACAAATACCTCGAGGTCATCTCCAGCTGTTAGTCAGTACTTCCCTAAAGTACAAAGAGTTATGCCTCTGAAAGAAGTCAGGAAACTAGACTGTCTAGAGCAAATGTTTGTTTTTCTGCCCCTCCCAAATCCTCTGATTGAAGAGAACCCCCAGTTAATTTTAACTGCCAGAACTTTCTTTAGGTTCAGAGAGCCCAGATGGCCTTTGTAACACCATTCCTTAGTGTTAGGGTTTACATATGAGGTGTGCCCTGTGTGAGACAAGGCAGGAATGTTCAGTGGTGATTAAATTATGAAAACCGTAACCGCATCAGTGGATTAATCCATTTGATGGATTAGTAATTGGAATAGATTAATGGGTGATAACTGTAGGCAGGGAGGGTGCACCCTTGGGTTATGTTATCACTGGCTCCTTGCACTCAGGCTGTTTCTTCTTCCTTGCTGTCATGAACTGAGCCACTTTCCTCCACTGTACCCACTTGCCATGATATTCTGCCTCATCTCAGGCCCAGGGCAATGGAGTTGGCTCTCCATGGAATGAACCTTGGAAACCATAAGCCACAATAAATGTTTCCTCCTCTAAGTTGTCAGGTCTTAGGTCACAGTGATGAAAAGCTGACTAGCACACTTAGCAACTGCTCCAAGAGGTGGAAATCCATGTGTTGTTCTGGAGAGGATGTGCACCCTAGCTGATGAATACCTCACCCAGCCTGCAACCTTACTACCCCTATCACCTCTCCATTCTGAAAGCCCTTCACACTTCTGAGTTCCCCCACCCCCGAATGGCCCTTTGAGAAGCTAGTCTTTATTATCATCTTCAAGTCCAGCTCTGAGTTAGCCTGATTCCTTCCCACCAACTTATTCCTGAGTTTGGTCACTTCAGGCAGTGGGTAGCCTGAACATTTGGTTCTGGTAACAAAACAGTTTCAAAATGCAATACTGGCACCAACGGGGAATAAGTCCCAACCCACAATATGTATCAAACTCCAGGGTTGATTATAAAATACTGATTTGTCCTGGATTTAAAATGGCTTTATATAGTGACATGAAGAAAAATGTATGAAAGCAAGGGACAAAACTAAATAGCCAGTAATGACTACTGGATCGTATTGTTCAGCTATTAATATAAATCATTATAATTCATTAAATGACTCTTATACTACCGACAGTTTACTCTCCTAAGTATATTCAAGAACTGCATGAGCCCTTGACTTCTGTTCCTGAATAACCTGGTCTCAACATGTGATGACCAACCCTGTTTCCATGAGACTAAAGAAAAGAGGCAGACAGATCCAGGAGTGCACAGAAGGCAATTTATTGGGGAGCTTACTCACAAAAGCAGGGTCCTGAATGGCAGCAAGCCCAGGCAGGTGGACCTTGCTATTTGGGTCAGAAAGAGGGGCATATATATTGGTTAGGACAAAATGACTTCATCCAACTTGGACTATACCTGGTTTATCAAAGAGTCAGGCACATCCCTGGCACCAGGGTCTGGCTGTAAAGTTCCACATGCCACTCTAATGGTTTTGTCTATTTATATTACATTGGGAAACTATCAGGAAAAACTGATTTGGGGTGACACAGGGGCATTCGTGGGTGAAGTCATGTCAAGCTGAATCTGCTCCAGTTCTCACAGGAGAACTGTTTGAAAGCAGCAGTCCTGGCCACATCCATCCTCTTTTCTTTCTGCTCATATTCTAGATCTGAGTGTTTGCTCCTACATGTGCACACTATGGATGTTGTGTCATGTCTTAAGCATTTTTAAGTGAATAGCTCAATAGTATTAAGTACCTTCAGATTGTTTTGTCAGAGCTCTTTAAACATACATTTCATTTAATGTTCATAACAGTTTTTAAAATTCTCATTATCAGACATACAAAGAGAAAGATAAATTTAAGGAGTATATAAATTATCTCATAAAAAAAGAGAAAGGCTACTTCTGTGTGTGTGTGTGTGTGTAGCTTGTTTATGTCTCAAGTTTTTGTCTGGGAATCAAGTCATTAATTATGTAAATTGCATGCTGGATTAATAGTTTTCCTAGAGAGAAATTATTTTGTTAGCCTTTCTTCTCAAGTTCAGGATTTTCAGAGTCAGCGATCCTATCGTATTTAGGATTAAGAAGAAAGTTTCACATTACCACCTGGTGACAAATCCATTTAGCTGCCCTGGATCACAGCATCTCTCTGGCAGCAGGAGGTTAAGAAAAGAACAGATTATCAATAGAGGTTGTGAAATTGCTTTCATGGAAGAACTTTGTGAGCAAGAGGAGATACTGTGTGTCTAGCATGATTGATTCAGTTCTTCAGCTCTGAGCTTTTCAACAAAAGAGCAATCTAGGTTCTTACCAAGGGAAGTCCTAACTAATGTGGTCCCCTTGTGTGATCTGCCCCCAGGGTAGTGCTGAAAAATTTAATGTTGGACATACACGTTCAGAAGGAGGCAGAAGAACAAGTCAAAGGCAATCAGAGTGATCCAGAGGCTACCATTTTCTGCCCTGGAGACAACTGTGCCCTACCCACAAAGGGTGGCTCCAGGTTGGCAACGCTATGTCTTTGTTATATAAACAGACCAATAGTTACTTATGAGTTGATTATGGTGAACAAAATAACTTAGACCTTGATAATCTTAGGAACGAACACAGGGGATTATCAGAGAACTTCAAATGGCACGATGTCCCATGAAGCTCCACGTCTGACTCCTCTGGGAAGGACACAGGAAAGATCTGAATCATGCTGCCTCGTCCCACCCACAGTGATGGACATTTAAAACCATAGGTCCCAGCGACTTGGGAGGCTGAGGCAGGAGGACTGCAAGTTCAAAGTTAGCCTCAGCAATTTAGCGAGGCCCTAAGCAACTCAGTGAGACCCTGTCTCTAAATAAAATACAAAATAGGGCTGGGGATCTGGCTCAGTGGCCAAGTGCACCTGAGTTCAATCCCTGGTTCAAAAAAAAAAAATTAAAAAATAAATAAATAAATAAATAAAACCACAGGTACTGGTTAGTCTTCTGCACTTGCGCCGACATCTTTTGGAGCAAGACAAGCTCCAGACGTTTGAGTTTCTTGAGAGTTGAGAGGCTGAGTATGTCACGTGCATCTTTGCTGCATCCTCTCCTGTTGCTGGCTTGTATGAGCTGGAAGGTGTTGGTATTTTTCCGTGCATTAGATAGAAGACGTCTCAGTGACTATTCATTGTCAATTCATGGATGCTCTGCACTTGGCACACAGTATCAAGTTGTGTTCATTCCGGTCTAGCTGTACAGTTCTGGAGCCAATCATGATGTGGGCAGCTTCCCTGTCCCTGCCCCATAGCATCTGATGGTCAGTTGGAAGGTCAGTTCCTTGATATTGTATGTCTTATCCGAAAACTTGAAATGAAGATCCATATCTAGGATGTAAACAACTTCCCAAAATGACAAATACTATTTTATATAGGATTTTGATGGTGATAGATTTATTTTTTGTTAGCTAATTATACATGTTTATTTTGTTCTCAATGTATTTACACATGTATTAGGGAATTATTTGATGGAGAATATTTCCCCTTTAAGGGAAAGTCATTTCTTTTGCATGTTCTTGATCCTTGTTTGACTAGAGGGTTGTTTCTGGTTTGGTTGTTATAATGGAGCCATTTTTCGTAAGTATTCATTGATGTTCCCCTCTTGAAAACAATTTGGATGCTACCCAATCACAGATCTGCTGCTCCAGGTAAGCAAGTGAACAAAGCACTTTGAAGAGAGGGCATTTAAAACAGATTGCTGTGACAGAAGCCATAAGGAAATGCTGTTAGTGCTTGTTAGTGTCTCTAGATAAATTGAGGAAGCAAGGGAATTACCCTACTAAAATGAAGATTTAATTCTTGTCTTCGTGTAGGCTGAGGTATATATGGTTAAAATAATGAAATTTTGTTTCAGAATAGACTAAAATGACCAAGAGGCCCTTGAATATCTATTTAGATGTCCTTAGGCTCCCTGTAAGGATAGTTATAAAAATCAGCAAAGTTCTCAGGTACTTGACTTAGTGAGGACACAGATTTCTAGGAGGGAAGTGAGATGGGAAAGAAAGGAACAAAATATGATTGAAAGAATATCAAAACAAATCTAAAAGGAGCATATTTTGCTTTTATTAGGAAAAAATTTAAAAAACCTTGCTTCTGAAAGCAAACTTCTGTATTCAACCCACAATCAAAACCAGATTACCCCAGGCAAGGATGCCCAGGCAAGACATTGCAAGCTTTCATCTTTGGTAACTAGGGTTTAAAAGAAAGAGGATGAAATATCCTTATAGGATGAAGAAATTATTCTAATGTTGGCTGCAAAGGTGAGACAAGGCAGGATTGGGAATCACAGTTAAAGAAGAGAATTAGGGCAGGTACAAAAAATTTAAAATTAGCAGTGATAAACAACATGATAAACAACCAGCGTCTATTGAATGCTCACTCTATGGTAAGCACCAATGTGAAGCACTTTTGTAAGGTCATCTTTAATCCCTTAAAGTGAACATTATTGAAAGTGGATACTATCTCCATTGTACATCTAAGGGAATTGTTCTCTAAAGAGATTCACAACATGCCTGAGGGCACATCCTGAAAATTAGACCCAGGAATCAAATCCAGGTCTAAAACCACTGTCGGTCTTTCTCTCTCCCCACAGATTGAGGTATCAACAGGAGAATCTTCCAGTCATATCAGGAGGGTGTGAAAAAGCTGCATAACCTGGGGAATTTACAACCTTTCTGCACCTGAGTCTCCCTCCCCTATAAATGGGATTAATATCAGCTTCACAGTATTGGTTCAAAGCTTTAAAAGTCATAAATAAGGATGCACTGTGTAAATGGTCAAGTGAGGAAGGAAGAGCTGTAGTGTCAAGGAGGCTACACTGCAGGGGTCTGCCTGCAAGAGGGGAGGGAGCTCCCCCAGCTGCTCTCAGGGAACTCTGCATATGAAGGCTGAAGTCAGGCTTCAGGAGTAGGTGTTCTTGGGGACCTTGGACTTGAATCATGTGAACTCAGAGATATCCCAATAGGTAGGACACAGGTAGCCACAAGGAATAGGCAGTGGATAGGTAGAAGGACCATTTGACAGGCTGGAAATTTCAGTTCTAATTATTTTATTGTTTATACTGTTATTTTTCTCTTCTAAAGGAAATTCACTTTAATTTGCATGACTCCTAAAATATTCCAACCTTATTAGACAATGCTCTTCAGAATACTGCATCAGTTATTCTTTTGTTGTTGTTCTAATCAGTTACACATGACAGTAGAATGCATTTTAACACATCATACATAAATGGAGTATAACTTCTCATTCTTCTGGTTGTACATGATGTGGAATTATACCGGTTATGTAGTAATATGTGCTTATAGGGTTATAATGTCAGATTCATTCTTCTATCCTTCTTACCCCTATACTCACTTCCCTACTTTCACTCACCTTTGCCTAATACAAAGTACATTTATTCTTCACTACCTGCCCCCCCCCTGCCCCTTTATTGTGAATTAGTGTCTGCATATCAGAGAAAACTTTAGGCCTTTGGTTTTTTGGGTTTGGCTTATATCTCTACTACCTAATAGCATGGCTTCTCCCATTCATTTTTTTTCTCTTCTTCTTCCTCCTCCTCCTTCTTCTTCCTTATCATCACTGTCTTTTTTAACAGTTAAATAAATATAAAGTATCTACACTCTATTATTAGATCCCAAGAATACTTCCTCAGATATTAAAAAAAAAGACAATGGTTTCTTTGAACATTTAACATCATTATATGTCCCCTTCTGTACTGTCTAAATATAAGACTGAAACATTGTTTATAAAAAGAAACAGCTTGTTCAGTTATAGACCCTACTACCATTAATTAATATTTATTGAGTACTAAGTGCATAAGGTAGTTGCTATTTTATAGGCCATCAAAAAGCAAATGCTGATTTTATGGAAAGAATGACAGCATTATAAAGCCAAACTACAGCCCAAATTGCACAGAGCTGGAAAAGTACAAGAGTGTGTAATCAAAATATCCATTTACAACTTTCTGTAGAGACTGGGTGATGCTCAGCAGGCCTGAGAGAAGAGCAGATCTTACCCAACTAATCAAACACTTCAAAGCTTGTGGATGGAGGACTTCCATGATGATAAGTGGAAACCTTTCATGTTCCCCTGAGTGCTAATCATCAAAAGGAACATTTCCAGATCAGTATAAAGAAGATAGGTGGAGATTCTACAGCAAGAGTGTGAACCCCTGGGAGATCGAAACAGAGACTGGAATGCATTAAGACTGAGTACTATTCTTGAATTGTGATTTCAACCAGAAAAAACACACAAGGGTCAACATACAGTGTTCTTGAACACTTAGCCACTTTCAGCTCCCAATAACCTCCAGAGAAGAAGTAATGATTTTTATTATGTTTTGTGTGTGTGTGTCAAAAATGTCCTCCGATGATGAAAGCATAAGATTTTTTTTGTAGCTTCCTGAAGAGCTCCATGTAATTAGCACCAGAAATTAGCACAATAAGAATGAAAGTGCAGATGGCATGGGGATGAGCAGGTCAGGGGAGGGAGCCAGGAGACAGAATCTGGAAGGAAACCCTTGTCTGGGATTAGGATCCCAGGACATTGAGTGTGGATGCTCACATCCAGATGTGAGTTTTCTTATCTTGCACCTAGGTTCCTCCTTTGCCAGACTGACATGCCAGGAGGCACCAGCCACTTTAGCTTGAACAGAGATATCACACTTATTTTCATTAATTGTGCTTTTAATTTTCTTTGTGTGTGTGTTCACACACAAACACACACATATATAGATATGTAATTGACTTTGTTTTACTATAAGGTTGAAAAGGTCAGAAAAAATAAATATTAGTGAAAATTATACAAGATGCAATTATAACAAGATGCAATTTTTTCAAAATCATGTTCAATAGTATGTTTTTTAAATGTTACACTTAGATATTTTAATAAATGCAAATTGTATCTGAGTTTTTACTTGAGTCTCAGATAACCAGTCCACAGAAATTCTAACTAAAACATGCCTCCCCCTCTGCCAGCAGGATACCTGAACCTTTTCTGTGGTATTCAACAGGAAATAGCTCCAGGAGTGCTGTGAAGTGTAAAGCTAATCTCATAAAGTGGGAATAAAACCATAGGAGAGAAAGCAAAAGCAACAGTCAGTTAAAGGTATCATTAAAACAAGTGAAACCTTCAGGTTTTTTTTTTTTTTTTCCATTTCCCACAAGTTGCTTGGAACTGAAAAAACCCTGTCAAATGCATTCAGGGATTTAAAATTTGAGTTAAAGCTGAGCTGCCTTGGGTGATTTTCATATCACTAAAATTTTTAAATTTACTTGTGAGATTTATTGTCTTGGTCAGGCATACATTTTT
>JAJEJO010052935.1:8882-56371 GCA_020662805.1 Glaucomys volans
TGTTGATTCATTGAACACAAATGGAGTACAGCTATTGTTTCTCTGTTGTACACAAAGTAGAGTTACACCATCTGTGCATTCATACATGTACACAGGGCAATGATGTCTGTCTCATTCTGTTATTATTATTACCCCCCCACCCTGACCCCACCCCTCCCTTCCCTCTATGCAATCTATCCTTCCTCCATTCTATGGTTTTACATTGTTGATCTTCCTTTCTTCCTCATGGAATATTTTGCTGAGAATATTCTGTAATGCTGGCTTTCTATTTGTAAATTATTTTAGCTTTTGTTTATCATGGAAGGATTTTATTTCATCTTCAAATCTGAAGGTGAGTTTTGCTGGGTGTAAGATTCTTGGTTGGCATCCATTTTCTTTCAGGGCTTGGAATACATTATTCCAGGCCCTTCTTGCCTTTAGGGTCTGTGTTGAGAAATCTGCTGATAACCATATTGGTTTCCCTCTGAATGTAATCTGATTTTTTTTCTCTCACAGCTTTTAAAGTTCTGTCTTTATTTTGTATATTAGGTACTTTCATTATAATATGCCTTGGTGTTGACCTGTTGTAGTTTTGTACATTTGGTGTCCTGTAAGAATGATTTTCCTTTTCATTCTTCAGATGTGGGAAATTTTTTGACATTATTTCATTGAACAGATTATTCATTCCTTTGGTTTATATCTCTGTGCCTTCCTCAATCCCAATAATTCTTAAATTTGGTCTTTTCATTATATTCCATAATTCTTGTAGGCTTTATTCATGAATTCTTACCATCTTCTCTGGTCAACTCTGTTTTCAAGATTAAATATTTTGTCTTCAATGTCTGATGTTCTATCTTCCAGGTGATCTAGCCTGCTGCTTATGCTGTCTATTGAGTTTTTAATTTGTTTTTTTGTTTCCTTCATTTCAAGGATTTCTGTTTGGTATGTTTTCAACATCTCTATCTCTTTATTGAAATGATCTTCTGCTTTCTGCATCTGTTCTTTAAACTGTTCATTGGTGCGATCATTCATTTCCTGCATTTTCTCTCTCATCTCATCGTTTGCTTCTCTGATCATATTAATTGTGTACATTCTGAACTCCCTTTATGACATTTCTTCTACCATGGTATCACTTGATTCTGTTGATGAAGTTTCTAGGTTTGTTTGAGATACTTTTTTTCTCTTTCTTCTCATGTTGTTCATGTTTCTTCCCTTCTATCCATGAGAATCTGAGGTATAGCAGCTTTGCCCCTTAAAACAAGTGGCATCCCTGCAGGTTTCCAATGTCTCACCTCCTAGCCTTCAGTAGCACTAGACTGCAGGCCGGGACCAGGCTGGAGAGACATGCCAAGCTGGCCTCTGGGCTTGGCATCCCAGTGGGAGAGCCTCAAGTGTGCACTCTGTGCTCGCTTCCCCCACGCTGAGGGATCCTGCTTCTACACCTGCCTGCTGCCCCCTCAGAGGTCTCATGGGAGCACTCTGGGCCTACATTCGGGGTGATTAACTCTCACCCGTCTGTGCTGGGCTGAGCCTGATGTCTGTCTTTGTGTCTGCCTCCCTGGACCTGGAATTCTTACGGGACTTGGCTGAGCTGATTGCCGGCCTCTGGACTGTGCCACCGGGAGAGGACAACCCAAGTGTCCTCTCCTCAGTGCCCACTTCCTTCGCTGAAGATTCTCGCCTCTAGGCTGTGCTGGCGGCCCCCATGGAGGACCCACAGGAGTGCTCTGGGCCGACGCCCCGAGTGGGAAACTCTCCATGAATGTCTTTGGATAGGAGGTATGTTTCTTGTAGGTGTCATGTAATCTAATCTTCTTTTTAAATGCAATTTACCAGTCTGTTTCTTTTACTTGGAGAACTGAATCTTTTTACATTCAGTGTTATTATAGAGTAATAAGTATTTGTTTCAGTCAGATTTTTGTCACTGTGACCAAAATACCTAACAGGAACTACTGTAGAGGAGGAAAAGTTTATTTGGGATTCACAGTTTCAACGGTGTCAGTCTACAGATGACATAATCCATTCCTTGGGGCCTGAGTTGAGGCAGAACATTAGGTGGAAGTGTGTGGCAGAGGAAAGCATCTCAGGATATTATAGCAGGAAGCAGCAAAGAGATTGAAGTTCCTTTTACAAGGAACACTATATATCCCAAAGTCATGCCCCCAGTGACCCACTACCTCCCTGCCTACAGTTATCACCCATACTCTTTATCAATGGATTAATGCACTGATAACATTAAGGCTCTCATAACCCAATCGTTTCACCTCTAAACTTTATTGCCTTGTCTCACACATAAGCTTTTGTGGGACACCTCAGATCTAAATTATAACAGTATTATTTCCTGTTATTTTAACTTATTTCCAATATTTGCTTTGATCTTAGTTCTTATTTGCTTTTCTGTTTTAATGAGATTTATATTTTCCCATGTTCTCTTTGTTGTTTTATCTTCTCCTTCTTTGTGTAGGGTCCCCTTAAGTATCTTCTGCAGTGCTGGCTTAGTAGTTATGAATTCCTTTAGTTTATACTTATCTAGCAAGTTATTTCTTCCTTGATTCTGAAGGATAGTTTTGCTGAGTATAGTAATTATCATTGGCATTTATTTTCCTTCAGGATTGATACACATTATTCCATGCCCTCCTAGACTTGATCATAATTTCTTTAATATAGTGTGACTGTTTAAGGCCTGCTACTGTGTCTTCAAAGTTTGAGATTCAATCTTTTATTTGATCTAATCTGTTGGAGAGACATTCAAATGAACTATTTTTTTCTGAATTGTTGATCCTTTCAATTCCAATATTTCTTTTTATTCTTTTTCAGAATGCTATTTCATATTCTCTGTTTTCTCCCCTTGTTCATTCCTTAATTCTTCTTTTAATTCATTGATCATTTTACCAATTGACTTTTTTTTGGTTTAATTTTGATACTAGGAATTGAACACAGAGGTGTTTTACCACTGAGCCACATCCCAGGTCCTTTTTAGTTTGAGACAGGGTCTTGCTAAGTTGCTCTGGGTCTTGCTGATTTGTTGAGGCTGGCCTTAAACTTTCGATCCTTCTGCATCAGCCTCCTCAGTTGCTGGGATTACATGTGTTCACCACTGTGCCTGGCTAACAATTGACTTTCTGAATGTTTTTTCTTGGGATTTCATCCACTTACGTATGTGTGGATTCAGATACTGCACAGTTATAAACTTTTGTTGGTTAGTTCATTTTTCAGAGGTTCTGTGTACATCTGTTGTGATGGATTTTTCTTATGTGAGGGTCTTTTAGTGAGCAGTTATCTCTTTATAGTCCACTCTAATCTAGGATATATTTTTGCATCAGAACATCCAGTCAAGGTTCTAAGTTCAAATAGCAGTACCACATTGACAAGAGAGAGTAAATGCCAGTAAAAGTGGGCTATTAAAAACAAACCATATATCAGTATATGTTTTAAAATTATTATTGGCCTCTACAACTCTTTTAACCATTGAGAAAAGTAGGTGAGAAATCATATAGAAAAGACTGAGAAGTTAAGCATTAATAATCGTGTACTTTATATTAAATTGTATTGAAGAAAGGACATACATGAAGAAAAGGGAGAGAAGAGTGAGAAAGCCATGGCAGAAAAGGGAAAATGAGAAGAGTAAGAAGGAGGAATGAGAAGGGAAGGGGATGGAGAAGAGAAAGAAGAAGACCTATTTAAATAGGATCCAATTAATTTGCAAAATATGTAGAATTAAATAGAAGTAGGAAAAAGCAAATAATGAGGGAACACAGTATGAAACACCTTATATAAACTAGTTCATGCAACAATAATCATAAAATGATCCATTTTTCTTTTTGCTGAGGTTTTTCAAAATAAGGATCCTTCTTTTTGTTTTCAACTTTAGAATCCCCAGGCTATGAGGATGTTTGTGGGGTATGATCATTGTGCTATTTGTTCTCAGCTCTGATTCAAAGTGGCCAAGCTTGTTAGGGGGAGCTGTATGCTGATCTCTGACCCTTTTTTGCCTGTTGGCATGTATTGGGGAGCAGAGTTAACTCTTAGTATGTCTATGATTTTGTACCTGGGGATGGGAGGATAATGAGCAGCAACTGCTGGCCACCCTTCTCACCTGAGCAGCCTGTGGACTAGTCTACACTGTGCTGTATCCCTTTTTCTGAGATCCTCAGTCTATATGCTGAGGGGACATGTGTGTGAACTATTCAGGTCAGGTCAACAGACACTTTGGACACTTCTGTTCATGGGGGAGTTATCGGGTCCATGATAGGATGCTGCAGGTAGGAGCTTTCCATTCAGATCTGACCCAGTACACTTCTACTTCTTGTCTGATTTGTTCTCTATCATAGAGTTGAGACCACCAATTTCAAATGGAAGTGGCCTTTTGTTCTTCTCTCCCACAAGCCCCCAGATCAGCAGCTGTGGCTCCCATTGCAGCCCAGAGATTTTCTTAAATCTGTATTACAGGTTCTCTTTTGTGCACTTATTGAGTCTTGGTTTGGGTGCCCAGTGATCTAGCAAATAGCAAAGAATAAAGGGCCATTGGGCCTTGGTACCCTAAAAGAAAACAGATCAAAAGACAAGCAAAAATAAAAAAAATAGAGAAAGGAAAGCTCTCTTGCTTTCTAATCTCCCTCTATGCCAAAAGTCTAAGGAGTGTTTTTAAACTGTAATGCCTCACCACTTTCATTAAATTCACCAGGAAGTGTCTGTACTCTTTCTTCCAAGCTGGCCCACTTTGCAGTGTCTAAGTGCTTTTCCTGCTGAGCTTGTGAATTTGCTGGACAGGGATTCCTGATTTTCTTAAATTCCCTGGGAAGCTTTCAGGTAGTGGAAGGCGAGTTTTCCCTCCCCCACTGATTCTCCATGTCCCCATTGCTGCTGCAGTTTATTCCTTTCTTTTTATTCTAAAGATCAATATTTCTGGTTTTCAGCTGGCTGCTATGCCTTCTGGTGCTTTCCCACAACTTTCCTACCTCATCATGCCTCTGCAGAAACTATGGTTTTGATTTGGTTTTGGAGAGCAAGATTGAAACTTGAATTCCTCTAGTATACCATTTTCAGTTTGTCTTTTTCTTTTTTTTTTCAAATTTGTTTTTTCTAACAAAGATGCTTTTTTGTAGTTCCCCTTAATGAAGTTTTGATAGGTTATTTTGGTTTCAAGGAATAATGTCTCATTCTATACATACAAAGAAAAAAAGGCTTTTTGTAAAGAGATGTATGAATAAAACTGGAAAGTGTTTGGATCTCTTAAAGCTCTAGGAATTATTCCTTTCTTAGTCCTTCTTTTTCAGGTCATATCATGTCTAATACATAAAACAACAATATTTGTGGGATAAACTGAGACAGATATCATTACCCTATGTGTATGTATGATTGCAGGAATGGCGTGAATCTGCATCGTGTAGAACCATAGAAATGAAAAGTTGTACCCTATTTGTGTGAAATGAATCACAATGCAGTCTGCAAAAAATATATTTGTGGGATGAACAAATGAATATTTTTTCTCTCTTGTTACCTGTGCTTCTCTATTATCCCTTTATTATATCTTTTAATTTTCCTCTTGTTAGTCACCAGTCTGTTTCTAGAATGAACTCCAAAAGGAGCAAATATGAGTGATTTAACACTCATAACAGTGTTGTTGATCACTATTTGAGCCCAGTGTATCAGGCTGTGCATTGGCCAAATTACAGACACTGGGCAGGTGTCCACATTGAGCTAATCTGTGACAGCTGTGTCTGCTTTTCTGGTCATTGGGGGTAGTGTTAATCTAAGACCAAGACTTTGGGGATGATAGGCATTAAGATAAAGTGTCCACTACAGGAGTTTAACTCCAGCTTAAATTAACTGGGTAGGTGACTGGGACAGAAGAGGAAAAGAAATCAACATTGAGTGGCCATTGTTCATAGGACATGTTATTACATGCTTTATGTATCATTTAGCCTTGTAAAAGTACTATATTGTTTGTGTTTTTGATAATAGCCATTCTAATTGGAATAAGATGAAATCTTAGAGTTGTTTTAATTTGCATTTCTCTAATTACTAGAGACGTTGAACACTTTTTTCATATATTCATTGATCGCCTATTCATCCTCTTCTGTAAAGTGTCTGTCCAGATCCTTGGCCCATTTATTGATTGGGTTCTTTGTATTTTTGATGTAAAGTTTTGTAAGTTCGTTATAAATTTTGGAGATTAATGCTCTATCTGAAGTGCGTGTGGTAAAGATTTTTTCCCACTCTGTAGGCTCTCTCTTCACATTATTGATTGTATCCTTTGCTGAGAAAAAGCTTTTTAGTTTGAGTACATCCCATTTATTGATTATTGCTTTGATTTCTTGTGCTTTGGAAGTCTTATTAAGGAAGTCTTATCCTAAGCCAACATGATGAAGATTCAGGCCTACTTTGTCTTCTATTTGGTGCAGGGTCTCTGGTCTAATTCCTAAGTCCTTGATCCATTTTGAGTTGAGCTTTGTTCAGGGTGAGAGATATAGGTTTAATTTCATTTTACTACACAAACAATAATAGATGTTGGTGTGGCTGTGGGAAAAAGGCACACTTTTACGTTGCTGGTGGAGTTGGTACAGCCACTCTGGAAAACAGTGTGAAGATTCCTCAGAAATCTTGGAATGGACCCACCTTTTGACCCAGTTATCCCACTCCTTGGTTTATACCCAGAATACTTAAAATTAGCATACAACACTAATAACAGCCACATCAATGTTTAGCAGCTCAATTCACAATAACTAGACTGTGAAACCAACCTAGATGCCCTTCAACAGATGAATGGATAAAGAAGATGTGTTATTTATACACAATAGAATACTACTCAACCATAAAGAAGAATAATATTATGGCATTTGCAGATAAATGGATGGAATTGGAGATTATTATGCTAAGTGAAATAAGCCAATCCCAAAGAAACAGGGGCTGAATATTTTCTCTGATAAGCGGATGATGATATAGAATCTGGTTGCGGGGAGGGTGAGAGAGGAATGGAGGATCATTAGATTATGTAGAGGGAAATAAGAGGGGAAGGGGGTGGGGGCACAAAAAAAGTTGGAATGAGACAGACATCATTACCCTACCTACATGTGTGATTAACAATAATGATATGAATGTACATTGTGCACAACCATAGAAATGAGAATTTGTACCCCATATGTGTACAATGAATCAAAAAGTCCATAAAAATCAGGAAATTTAGTTAAAAAAATAAAAAATAAAATTAAAAAATAATTTATGTTTCCATTTTAACATGGTCAGAGATGAAAAAGCACTTTAATTATTAAGTTACATGTGAGGGACAAGATGGCTAGATAAAATTTTATATACCAAATATTAAAGAAAGAAAAATAAACATAGATTTAATATAAAAAAGTACTATATTGGAAATTTAATATTCTAATGCTAAATGTAAACATCGTTTATATTAGTGGTATTCTGTAATCTGCCAGGTCACTCATAAATATGTGGTGGAGTCTGTTTGTCTCCAAATGTCTCTTGTTAAACCATACTGCTCTAGGAGTACTTTATCCAATGCCTGTAGAAATATAATGCAAACCACCTATGTAATTTAACATTTTTCTAGTTACTACATCTAAAAACGTATGTAAACTGTCTTACCTGAAACCAGTGAAATTGATTTTATTTTGGTACTGGAATTTTTTTTGTTTTTTGGAACCAGGGATTGAACTCAGGGACACTCAGCCACTGAGCCACATCCCCAGCCCTATTTTGTATTTTATTTAGAGACAATGTCTCACTGAGTTGCCTAGGGCCTCGCTAAGTTGCTAAGGCTGGCTTTGAACTCTTGATCCTCCTGACTCAGCCTCCCAAGTCGCTTGGATTACAGGTGTGTGCCACCACGCCCAGCTGGTACTGGAATTTGAATGTAGGGAACTGTACTACTGTGTTACATCTTTAATCTTTAGTTTTCTGAGACAGTGTCTCACTAAGTTGCCTAAACTGGCCTTGAACTTATTATGATCTTCCTGCCTTAGCCTCCTGCATATGCTTAGGATTATAGGCATATGCTACCATGAAATTAATTTTAATGATGTATTTTATTTAAAAGGCTTATTGAAGAAAAGGCCTTAGTATGTCTAAAGTATTTCAACATGTAATTAGCATAAGCAAATATTAATGTAGTATTTTTTATTCTTACACCAAATGTTTAAAATATGGTGGGTGTTTTATACTCACAGTACCTCTTTGATTTTGATTTGGCACACTTGACATATTCAAAATAGCTACATGTGGCTAGTGGCTACCCTGCTGGATGATTTGTATTAGAGTACTGGCACTTAGGCTGGGTTTTGTGCTCTGTGGTACAGTGCTTGCCTGGCACACATGATGCTTTGGGTTTGATCCCCAGCTCTACAAAAAAATCGAAACAAAACAAAAATTGGAGTATCAGCTCATTCAACCATTTGTTAGTGTTATGATCTGCATTGAACTTTTCAGCATTTTAGTTTCTGAGCCATTAAGTGGAGAATATTAACATTTTTACATACCTGTACTATAGGATATCACACTAGATGGTTTATACCAGGTCAAAATCAAAGATACATGGTGGCCTGTTGGGCATTCACTCAGACAGGTATCAATAGTTGAATTCCAGCTAGTTATTAGTGCTATGGTTGTTTAAAAGACTTTTTGTCAGGGCTGGAGTTGTGACTCAGTGGTAGAGCACTTGCCTGGCATGTGTGAGGCACTGGGTTTGATCCTCAGCACCACATAAAGAATAAATAAAGTATTGTGTCCATCTACAACTCAAGATACTAAAAAAGGCATTTTGTCAATATATCTAAGGTAATCTATAGGTTCATGTTCTGATTTTGTTTAAAGTCATACCTTTAACATTTTCAGTAGCTTTTATAAGAGAGAATAAAGTTTGATTCTTGACTGCATTTCTGTCTGTGAATTGGATGCCCAACAATTAGTAGACTTGTATGTATAAATGTTGATTCTTCTAATATCAACAAAATTTGTTAAATTAACTTATGGATATACAGTGGCATCTCACATGTAATCATTTTTTGTCAGTTAATGATAATGATTATTAACTGATATGTAAACATGGGCATAATCTATTATTTGCTAACTTTTGATAGATATTTGCTAATGAACTTTGTTGATGATATATGCAGTATATGCCATATATATATATTCACACACATATTCCTCATAGAACAAGAAAGATAAAGATGTTAAGATATGTTTAAGTGTGAGAATAGTGATAAAAATACTAAGAATAACATAATTGAAAGTACTATTTATATGGTTTTGTGCTTTTTTCTTGTGCATTGTTTTTCAAAATTTGTTCCTTTGAGAGATACATGACAGTTGAGTATATTTTGTCATATTGTACATATATGGAATATATTCTAATTTAGGACCCCACTCCTGAGAGTGTATATGATGTGGAGCTTCGCTGTGGTGTAGTCATAGATGAACACAGGAAAATTATATCTGATTCATTTCATTGTCTTTCCTATTCCAATCTCCCTTCACTTCCCTTCAGTTGCCACTTGTCTAATCCAATGAACTTCTCTATTCTTCCCCTGCCCCTTGTTGTGTGTTTGTGTTTAGCATCCATATATCAGAGAGAACATTCAACCTTTGTTTTTGTGGGTGTTTTTTTTTTTATTATATTGGCTTATTTCACTTGGCATGATAGTCTCCAGATCCATCCATTTTCTTGCAAATCATTCTTTTTTCTGGCTGTTATATTCCTTTGTGTACAAATACCACATTTTCTTAATCTGTTTGTCTGTTGAAGGGCACCTAGGTTGCTTTCATAGCTAAGCTATTGTGAATTGAGCTGCTATAAACATTGATCTGACTGCATCACTGTAGTATGCTTATTTTTAATTCTTTGGATATATACTGAGGAGAGGTATAACCAGGTCAAATGGTGGTTCCATTCTTAGTTTTTTAAAGAATCTCCAACCTGATTTCCAGAGTGGTTGTACTAATTTGCAATTCCACCAGCAATGTGTGAGTGTACCTTTTTCCCCACCTCCTCACCAACATGTGTTATTTGTATTGATTGTTGCCATTTTGACTGAAGTCAGATGGAATCTCAGTGCAGTCTTAATTTTCATTTCTCTAATTGCTAGAGATGTCGAACATTTTTCCCTATGTTTGTTGACGATTTGTATTTCTTCTCTGAAGTGCCTGTTCAGTTCCTTTGCCCATTTATTGCTTACGTTTTTTGGGTGTTAAGTTTTTTGAGTTCTTTGTATATCCTGGCGATTATTGCTCTATCTGAAGTGCAGGTGGCAAAAATTTTCTCCCATTCCATCTTTGCACTTTTGCTTAAAACTATTTATAGCATTCTCACCAGTGTTGCAGAACTCTATGATTGCTAGGATTCTGGTAAAAAAAAAAGTCCCTTCCCTCACAGAGATTACGATTTTGTGAAAGAGATACAATTATCAAGTTCAGTACAATTATTTAAATGTAGATATAAGTATTATTAAATAAAAGTATACTGTGCTATTAATAAAGGCATAGCTGGAGCCCTGATTTTAAAATGTGAGTTAGGAAGAGCTTTTATGAGGAAATAATATTTAAGTTGATAATTAAAAGGTAAACAACAATTAGCCAAACACAGTAGGGAAGAGGAGGAGCAAAGAAACATTTAAGAAGGAAGAAATCCAATATGAAAATACAGAATCTTGGAACCTTTAAAAACTAACTTAACCTGTTAGGTCCAAAGTTTTCAATTCTGTAGGTATTTTAATGAAATTGACACAGGTACATTAAAATAGGTGGGAAATTATGATCTAAAGCTTATATATCCTTTGTTAACATTTTCATATATATTTTTTCAAATGCCTTGATTATTTACCTATTACTTTTCTCAAAATAATAGAACTCTAGAAGCATAATATGTATTTTAAAGTACCATAAGTGGCACATTTGTGGATCAATTTAAGTGTTTATACATGCCCCACATCTGGTGGGACTTAATGAGTTAAAAAAACCTGTTCTGGGGATATAGTTCATTGGTAGACTCCTTGCCTACCATTCATAATGCCCTGGGTTTGATTCCCAGCACTGAAAAATGAAAAGAACTATGACATACAAATAATGTGTTGGCATATTAAAACTGAGAAACTGAAGCTCAGTGATATTAAATGATTTGTTTTAAGATCACATATTTAACAGCAGAGGGAAGATGGGATGCTAAGTTTTTGGCATCTTTGATTTTTTTAAATAGGTACATTTACTTTAAAATTTTAATAACATAAAACAAAATTTAGTGTTTTTGGTGTACAGTTTGATGAGTTTGGACAAATGCAAGATCATTTAACAACTACTACAACCAAGGTAACTGAAGACTTTGATCACCTACCCAAAATGCCCACATTTTGCTCTTTTATAGTCAACCTTTCCCCCAACCCTAACCCCGGTGACCTTACGAACCCTTTCTCTGTCTCTGTATAATATGTCAGTGTTTTGTGTGTGTGTGTGTGTGTGTGTGTGTGTGTGTTTGCTGCAATCAAAAGACCTGACGACAACAACATAGAAGGCAGGCTCCATCTTTGGGGCTAATGGTAAAGTAGAACATCATGGTAGAAGAGTGTGGTGGAGGAAAGTGATTCAGACATTACAGCAGGAAAAAGAGAGTGAGAGAGAGAGAATGCGTTCCACTCACCAGGGACAAAATATATATCCCGAAGGCATGTCCCTCAACAACCCCCCTCCTCCAGCCATCCCCTACCTGCCTAAACCCAGGTAATCCCTATCAGTGGATTAGATTAAGGTTCATAACCCAATTATTTCACTTCTAAACTTTCTTCCATTGTTTAATGCATGAATGTTTGGGGGATACCTAATACCTAGACCATAACACTTTATTTTTATTTTTTCCCCTGAATTTATACATATTTAATCATGTTTTGTCTGACATCTTTGACTTTACATAGGCATTTGAGATTCATCCATGATGTGTGTGTTTATCAGTAGCTCACTCACTTTTAATGGAGACTTTTATTCTTTAGTATGCAGGTACCATAATGTGTTCACCCATTTGCTTGTATAAGGATTTTTTTTTGTTGTTTTTGTTGTTTATGAATAAAGCTACTCCACATATTCATATATAGATTTTAATGTTTAAAAAGAAAATCTTCCTTACATGACTACCCAAGTGTAATTTCTGGGTCCTTTGTTATATGAATATTTAAGTTTATTATTAGAAATTGTTAAACTATTTTTCCAAGTGTCTGTACTATTTTGTTTTTCTACTACCAAGTGTTTGAGAATTCAGTTGTTCTGCATCATTGGCAGCACTTGGAATAATAGGCAATTACAATTGTAGTTGTAATTCCTTGTGGGATTTTCGTTTGCATTTTTCTAATGACCAATGATTCTGAACATCTTTTCATGTGACTGTTTACCATCTGTGTCTTTTTATTGGTGCAGCTATCTCTTTGGTCCTTTTTTTTTAAGTAAAAAATATTTTTAAGTTATTGAAGTTTTTAAAAAATGTTTTTTTGGATACAACTCCTTTTTCTGATAGATAATTTGCAGATATTTTCCTTAAATCTGTGGGCTGTCTTTTCATGGTCTTAACAGTCTCTTTGGAAGAGCAAAATTTTTCTATTTTGATGAAGTCCCATTTATCAAGAAAGTTTTGCAAGTCATGCCTTTGGTGTCATGTTTTTGCCTAAATCAGTGTTACAAATTTTTTTTCCCATTGATTCTTCTAAAACTTTTGTTTAATAATTTTATATTTTACATTTAGGTCTATGATTAATTTTTAGTTAAATTTTGTATAAGGTATGAGGCATGGTTCGAGGATCTGTTTTTTTGTTTTTGTTTTGTTTTGCATTTTTGGCTTACATGTCCATTTGTTCTAGTACCTCTCATAGAAAGGATTGTCATAACTCCCTTGAACAGCCCTTATGCCTTTGTCGAAAATCAATTGATCATTCTTATGTGGGTCTGTTTTTTGGATTATTTATACTTTGAAAATTACATGAGATAATGCTGTGTTTTTTGCCCCATCAAACACATTTTAAAGAACTCAAGATGTAAGAATAGTGTATTTTCCATTTCAATCACTTTTCATTCCGGATATCATTTAGTATCATCTCCTTCTGTCTGAAGAATTTTCTTTTAGCTGTTCTTTTTAAAGTTTGTTGTTAATGGACTCTTATATTTTCTCCATCAAAGAATATCTTCATATTTTTACTCCTGAGGATATTTTCATTGGATAAAGAATTCTAACTTGGTGATTCTTTTCTCTTTTTATTTATTGCAGATTGAACCTGGGAATGGGATAATATGAACATTAAACATTTTGGTGTTGTCCCACAGGTCTTGAGACTTGTTTATTTTAATATCTTTTTTCCTCTTCATGTTCGCATTGGATAATTTATATTGGTCTACAAGTTTACTGACACTTTCCTCTTTTATCTTTATTCTGCTGTAGAACATACTGAGTTCAAAATTCTAAATTTTTCAGGACTTAATTTTTCTTTTGATTCTTCTTCATGTCATCTATTCCCTTGCTAAAACTGTGTCTTTCCACTTATTACAAGAGTGTTTTTGTTTCCTTAGAGGGTTTTCAATGGCAGCTTTAATATCGTTGTCGGGTGATTTCTAACATATGTATTGTCTTGGTATTGGTATCTGTGAATTATTTTCTCCCATTTCCTGGGTCTTTGTAATGCTGAGTAATTTTATATTGTATGCTGAAAATTTTGAGTATTATGTTATAAAATTGTGGGTCTTGTTTACATCCTGTGGAGAATGTTGATATTTTTATGTTAGCAGGCAATCCGAGAGAGTTGAAGTTACAAGGTCCCATCAGCCCTTCTGTTTGTGGTTTCAATGTCAATGTCATTTTCAGAGCCTCTGCGGTGCTTTTTGTGTTTCACTTCATGTCTTTGCAATCAAATAACCAAATTCCTTCCCTCCCCTCCCCTCCCCTTCCCTTCCCTTCCCTTTCCTTTCCTTCCCTTTTTCCCCAGAAGTAGCAACTTAGGGGGATATATATTGTTAAATTTGGGTTACTTGTGTTTGTTTGTTTGTTTTTTGTACCAGGAATGTAACCCAGGGGCCCTTAACCACTGAGCCACATCCCCAGCCCTTTTTAAAAAATATTTTATTTTGAGACAGGGTCTTGCTAAATTGCTCTCGAGGACCTCACTGAATTGCTCCTCCTACCTCAGCCTCCTGTACCAGTGGGATTGCAGGTGTGCACCACCCTGACTGGCAAAGCTAATAGTTTTTGGAAGGAAAAACAATCACCAAATCACAAATTTGTGCCTTTTAACTTTCACCATGATCAGTTGCATCAATAATTATTCATTTTGATGGTACTTTTGAGAGAGGAAGGTAAGTTTTCATCTTTACAAATCTTTCAGTCCACACAAAGAAGACAGACTTAGAAAACATATCCATTTGATAAAGAATATAATCATAGTAAATGATTTATGAGCAATAGGCTTAAAAACTACATGACATTATATTTTGTGTTCTTTACCTGTTATGGAAATGAATATTGCATGTATGCAATCATTCTGTAATATTGCCTCTACAACGGGAGGCAGTTAATTGGGAAACAATTTTGATTCAAAATTTGCAATGTCATTTTGGAATATTTCTTTAATTTTTTTATGGCACTAAATATAGCCTACATGGCATTCTATGAGAGAGTCAAAGAGAACTGTGGAACCTCAAATTTGAATGATACTATTTTGGATTGTATAGTACAAAGGATTAAGATCAGAGACTGGAATCCTTGGAATTGAATTCCATTTATTTACTTTTGTTCTCTATGAGCTAGGAAAGTTATGTAACCTATTCTTGGATCAGTTTTATCTTTTATATAATTGGCAGGTAATAGTACTTCCCTTATATTGTTGTTTTCAAGATTCAGTAAGTTAATACATATAAATGATGTGTAATAGTAACTGTCATTCTAACTACTTTGGAAAATTGGATCTTTTGGAGTTAGTAGTTAGCAATTATTGGTTGTTTATATGCAGGTACTTTATTCACTTCATCCTTACTACCCCTCTACATTTTTCTGATTAATAGATTGATATAAAAAGAATTTGTCGAAGGCTACATGGCTAGTAAAGTGACAGAGAGAGGATTTATACCTCTGCAGCCTCACCTCAGAGCTCAGGTCCTTAGATACTACCACATCTTACCAGAATGTGGATGAGAACAATGTAATAGCTATTCTAAACTGATCAAGTTATACACTTGATAAGTGCATAACAAGCACTTATGTTGTTATTAGTGGGTAGATTTTTGCTGGGAAACATACTTTGTTCATAACCTATGAATTTTTTAGGCTTTATATTCATAATTAGAGACTTAAAATGGTAAAAAGAGTACTTCTGTCACCTACTAGAAATCACTTAAAAACAATAAACAAAAACCAGCAGATATACACATTCCATTTTAAGTAAAACTATAAGATATCTCTAATCTTCAAGTATAGTAGAGGAAGATGGAAAGCCGAAGGAAAAATTGTGGATAACTCAGCAATGAGAATGTAAAGTCTGACCATCTGCAGAGGGAACCACCAATCATAAGCAAACTGATTCATCCAGCAGAATCTGAGAAAGGCTTAGAGGAACAAGTTATTATAAGAAGGTGGGGTGAAGTTGTTGGGGAGAAGTGAGGTGGATGAGATGCAAACAGAGGATTGCTTGAAATTAATTATGTTTCCTGGTCCTCATTCCTTTCCTGGCACTAACAACTGCCACTTCTCTATCTCTGAAGGCATCCTCTGAAGAACTGAACCTGAGAGACTGAAAAGGATAGTGTGGGATGAGTCTCCATATTAGTGAGACTTCTAGTTTTTTTCTGATGTGTAGCTCTATGATATTAACAAGTCTTCCAACCATCTTTACGTTTTCACACTTCCTCAAGATAGGAAGTTGCAGGATCCTTCTCTGAGGACGTTACATAGCCTAGAGAAAAATCTCTATACATATGACACATGGGCTTTCCCTGATGAAAACACTGACTGCCTTCATGATTGTCCTACAGTGAAGTTTACCACTCATTAAGCTTTGCCTGTATGCACAAATTTTCCAATCACCTTTTTTAGTACTTTATTCTTACATATGAACACAGAAGCAGTTACCACCAGTCAGTTAAGAAAAGCCTCCAACAGGAAGAGAGAGATTAAAGCCAACAAAGAAATCTTTTAAAAAAATGTAGCTCAGAAGAGAGACTGTCAGGAAAAAATAGGAGAGCTTCAAGAGAGTATAAGCAGTGCCTCAGAAAGATACATTGATTTTATATTCATAAAATGAGAATGTATTGCTGTGAAAAAGAAAGAATAAGAAAGCACCCTAAGAAAATATTCAGTGGAAGGGTATTATTGTTTAGATATGAGGTGTTCTCCAGAAGTGCAAGAATGAGGTAACATGATTATATCATGAGAGATATAACCTGATCAGTGGATTAGCTCACTGATATGATTAACTGAGTGGTAACTGTAGGCAGATAGGGTGTGGCTGGAGGAAGTAGATCACTGGGGGAATGCTTTCAGGCTTTATGTTTTGTTCCTGGTGAGTGGAGTTCTCTCTCTCTGCTTCCTGATGGCCATGTCCTGAGCTGCTTTCTGCTGCTATTCCCTTCAGCCGTGATGTTCTGCCCACCTTGGGCCTAGAGCTATAGAACCATGGACTGAATCTCAGAAATCATGAGCCAAAATAAGTCTTTCTTCCTCTAAGTTGTTCTTAAGATTTTTGGTCACAGTGACAGAAAAGGTGACTAAAACCTGAGGGCTAAATGCAAATGAGGGAATCCCCAGAAAGTAGAGCTAAATGAGGTTGAAAAAAGGAGGAATTAACATGGATGACCAGGGGGTTGGATGTGTAACTCAATGGTGGAGTGAAGTCCTGATTAGATCCTCAACACTGGAAAAAATAAAAAAGAAGACAGATTATCCATATTAGAAGTCCAACCTTAAAAGAGACTTAAAAGAGCTCTCAAGAGGGAAAGAATAGAGAAAATAAAATTAAGGAAATTATCCAGTGAATTAAAAAAAGAAAAATTGCCAGGACTGTATATGTTTAAAATTTTGATGGATTCAGAGTACCCAGGACAAGGCATCATCAAGGTACATTGTAATGTAATGAAATTGTAATTTTTAATTTCATTACATTACAATGATACATCAAGGAATCAACAAGGTATATTATAATGTAATTTCATACTCTAGTTTGGCTCCTTTAACCTCTGCTAATCTCCTTTTACCCTGCCTTTTCTTCATTTTAGAGCCTAGACAGGTAAAAACTTACTTTTCTCAACTTTCCTTGTAGCTAGATAAGGCTAGATGTGTTACAATGCTGGTTTATAAAATATTGGGTGAAGTCTACTGAAGAACTACTGAGAAACTTAGTGTTTCTTGTGTAGAATATTAGCAAGATGTCTATAGTCACAGCAGTCATTTTGTGACATGAGAAGTCTCAGCTCTGATACGCTGAATTGTAAAATCAATGTCAGAAACTACCCATCTCTGGATTTCTTATTACACTGGGGGTGGCTAAGCTACCACAAGTTAGATTTTCTTTTACCTAAAACTAAACATAATTCTAACTCATACTTCCAAAGGACCAAAAGAAAATAAATCATGTATAAAGTCTGGGAGTAAAAATGCGATCACATTTCATCAAAGTAGTGTTAGAAACTAGAAGATGATAGAACAATGATTGAATAATCTGAAGGAAAGTAATTTTCAACCACGAATTTTTTACATTGTCAAAATATCAGTCAAGTGTGACTGACAGAGATAGGCAGAATTTTAAAATATTTACCTCTCATGTACCTTTCACGGGAAGCTAGTGCAAGATGGTATCTACCAAAGCAAAGATGTAAAACAAGAAACAGGAAGACAGGCTCTGGGCTCTAATGCAGATGAGGGGAAAAGGAATTCCTGGAGTAACTCAAATGGCCAGGGCAGATTAGAGAAGACGCAGAAGTTTCTGGGGAGCAAACCTAAGGGGAAATATATGATCTGATAGGTGTGATTTTAAAGAAGAAGTGTTTTGTGAGATATTGGAATGTAGGGAAAGATTTAACCAGAGATTGAAAAATGAATAAAGTACAAGCAAATCAACATTAGAAGAAAAAAAGATATTATGGAAAGGAAATATAGTTATATATAATACTTCAATCAGGAAGTACTGTTTACTTAGTTCTAACAATTAGATATACTCCCTCTGATACTAAGATTTTCATTGTTGTGACCAAAATACCTGACCAGTCACAGGTCAGAGGAGGAAAACTTTATTTCTGGCTTTTGGATCCAGAGGTTCAGTCCATGTTCAGCCACCTCCATTGCTCTAGGCCCAAGATGAGGCAGAACATCATGGCAGTAGGGCCCCATGGGGGAGTGCTTCTCTGCTTATGTTTGGCCTAAAAGCGGAGGTGGGAGTGGGGGGGAAGGAGGGAGGGAGGAAGGAAGGGAGAGAGAAAGAGACAGACAGACACCTACCTTCTCCAGCCATGCCCCCACTGCCTGCCATTATCACCAACTTAATCCAAACTAAGGTAGACTTATTGGGTTACAGCTCTCATAATCTTAATCATTTTGCCTCTGAATATTGTTGTACCTTTCATATCCAAACTATGATACTTCAGTCAATAAGTAGTATTTACCTAATCGTATAAAAACAATTATGGATATACCCCCAAACTGTGTGTCAACTGTATTTGGGGACTGGGCTAGGGAAGATGAGGTGATTGTAAAGCAGAAATCCTCATACCATGTAAGATACCAATATATCAGTATATACACATGATTCTGAAGCATGGAGTGAAATGCTGGAAGCAGCAGCTAAATGAGTTTAGTTAGCATAGTTACATAAGGGAATGAGAAAGCCTTGATTTGATGGTAAGGTGATGGTTGTTATTGGACTGCTGAGGTTTGAGTCTTTTCACAGTATTTTGACTATGTATATGTTTTACTTTAAAAAAAATAGGGAAAAGAAAGCTCAGAAATAGAGGAAATTCATGCTTTTTTACTTAGATTTTTTTTTTGAATACAGTGTTCTTTCTTTCCTTTTTCTTCTGATATGCCCTTCTTCCTTTTGTATTCCTAAGGAAATCCTACTCATTTTATATGATTTAGCTGAAATGAACCTGTCTGTGATCTTCCTGAGCAGAATTTGGCTCTCCCTTCTTGGTGCTACAAAACATTGTGCAATCTTCTATTGCATGGTTTATCTTTTGGTGATTTTTTTTCATGTTTATCCAGGACTGAGTTCAGTGGTAGTATTTTAAATTTTGCCTCCTTTGAACATTTAGCATTGTACCTCATTATAGTGTTTTAAGCCACCTTTCTTTTTTTTGCTGCTGTGACCAGAAGACCTGACAAGAATAGTTTTAGAGAAGTTTATTTGGTGCTCAAGATTTTAGAGGTCTCAGTCCACAAACTGCTGGCTGCATTACTCTGGGCCCAGTACATTGCAGAATGGCATGATGGAGGAAAGCAGGTCAGGATGTGGCAACCAGCACACAGAGAGAAAGTGAGCTCCTCTAACCAGGGACAAAATGTGTATCCCATACCCCACCCCTGGTGATCTTCCTCCTCCAGCCACACCCTGCCTGCCTATGGTTATCACCCAGTAAATCCATTTAGCTGGATTAATACACGGATTAGGTTAAGGCTCTCATACCCTATCATTTGACCTTTAAACTTTCTTTTCTAAATTAATTTTTTATTTGTTCTTCTTCCTATACATGACAGTAGAGTATATATTGACATATTTATATGAACATGGAGTACACCTTATTCTAATTAACATCTCTAAACTTTCTTGCATTGTCTATCACATGAGTTTTGGGGGACAACTCATGTCTAAACCATAATATTCAGTAAAAGTGCACAAAAACTCTACCTCATATCATTTACATTTTAACTCAGAAAAAAAAATACTACATAATCCACAGCTTTGTACATTTAGTTGCTGAGACTCAGAAGAAGAGATTAACTCAGGCCTCATGAAAGAAAGAATTTTGAAGAGATAATTAAAGGAGGGAATGAATGTTGAATATAGAATTAGGAAACCTGTATAAAGGGCTGGCTTTGCTTCTATCTTTACCCCTCACCTTGATCAAAGCACTTTACTTATTCGTGCCATAGATTTCCTCTTGGAAAAACTGTATGTGAGGGACTGGGGATATAGCTTAGTTGGTAGAGTGCTTTCCTTGCATGCACAAGGCCCTGGGTTCAATCCCCAGCACCACCAAAAACCAAAACAAAACAAAACTCTATGTGGTAAACTTTGAGGTTCCTAAGAATTTAAAATTCTCTTGATTCTTTTTTATTAATGGCCCTAACTTTTCAATTAAAATTCAGGATAATAAGACTACTTCCTATATCTTAATCCTTCCCAGATCTTATTGGAATTTATAATTATTTTGTGTCTTTAATTTTAAAAACAAAATCTATCTTCCCCCAAAACGCTAAACTTCTAGAGGGGAAGGACACATCTGTCTTATTTAGCATTGTTTACTCAGTGTTTATTAGAGAACCTTTCATTTGGATACATGGCAATAAACATTTATTGAATGACTATATCCTGATGATGATTTATGGCTGCCCCTGAAAATTCAGTTGTTTTTTCAGACATTTTTAGAAAAATATCTTTAAGTGAAAATCCAATCACAGATCTTGCTTATTGTCCTTGTCAGCTATTATGTAATATCACTTCTGTCTGCATCCTGGGAATGGTTTTCCATTTCCTGTATATTCAGTGCTATTTCACTCCTTTAATTACCTCTTCAAAATTTCTTTCATGAGGCCTGAGTTAATCTCTTCTTCTGAGTCTCAGCAACTTCATGTACAGAGCTGTGGTTTATGTAATACTTTTTTTTTTTTTCTGTGTTAAACTGTAAATGATTTGGGGCAGGGTTTTTTTGCCTGGATAAAGTACTTTATACATTTTAATGAGTTTCAAATCTAAATGATTCAGATCTACAAGCTGGCTTTCCCTTGAATACATGCAAGTAAAAACGTTAAGGACTTGGCAAAATTTATTTTAGATTTTGCCAAATTCAGCATTTTGAAATGCAATTTAAAAGCTTAACCAAATCCTAAGCATCACTACATTTATTTCTTTTCGACTAGAATTTGGAGTTTGCCACGAGACTGAATCAAAGTTCTTTCTAAACTATTTGATATCTTCAAAAGAATTTTTAAAAAATTTTAGTTCATTGTACACAAATGTTTTTATTAATGCATTATAGTTGTACATATAAGGGAGTTCATTTTCATATTCATACCTGCGTGAAATATAATTTATATAGCATCTTCACACAGTAACTTCAAGTCATTCATCCTTTTCTCCCTTTCTCCATCCTTATTTCTATTCCTCTTTCCCTCTCATGTTGTGCTTAGTCCTACCCCAGTGCCAACAGAGGCCACATGTTTTAGCTATCAAGAGAATGTGATGAAGCAGGAATGAGTTTAACTCCTACTGAGTTCTTTTTGCATGCTTCAAAGTAGATGCACATTAAATACTTATATGTTCTAGGCATTGTGTTAAGTGCTTTATGTATATTTTAATCCTCATGCCAATCCTGTGATGTAAGTTTTATTTTTCCCATTTTACTGGAAAGAAAATTAAGCTGTTTTGCGGAATAAGAAATTTGTCCTGATTCAAAACTTGTAAGTTTAGAACCAGCACTTGATATCAGGTTCTCTGGAGCAGTATGTATCCTGCCTTCCTTGTGTGTCAAATACTTGTAGAGAACTTGAATGGAAGTATATCTGTCTCTACTGTTTGAGTAAATGTTTTGTTTAAACTTGAGATGTTAGAGATCTCTATTTATCTGTTATACCTTTTTTTTTGTTTGATGAAGACTAACATTTCATTAATATAAAGCTCAGAGTATTTAAAACATATTGAATGAGAGAATAAGGATTCTAAAAGATCTTGACAGCATCCAATAAGAAACTAAATTTTGAAGGATAATATGTAGCAGGATAAATTTTGAAGGATAATATGTAATAGTACATATGCCCCAAAGCAATTGGGCAAATACAGAATTGGTGATCTTAGGTTGGTAATTTTTTGGAAGGTTTTGAGGTTTTTATCATGGCAAGCTCAATATAAATAGTGATGTAAATTAGTTTGCTCTTTGTTTTGCATTAAAGTTATTGAAATAGCTAGAATTAGGTAAAAAAAAATCTTTTATTTTATATTCTGATCAGATTGCCTTTGGAATAGTATACGTGGTTTAGGAAGTTTTAAGAGTTATATGAACATAATTATTTGAATTTAGACTAGGAGATTCACAAAGATAGGTATTTGTCCTAGTTGTAGTTATTCAAGGTTCTTTTCAGGGAAATAGTGTCTCTGTGTTGATACACAGAGGTTTATTTTAAGGAATTGGCTCATTGACTATAGGATCTTGGCAAGTTCGAAATCTGTAGGGTATACTCCCAGGGGACTCAGGGCCAAGACCTGTAGTTCAAGTCCATAGCTAACAGAACTCCTTCTTCTTTTGGGGAGGTCAGTCTAGTAAGACCTTTACCCGACTAGATGAGGCCCACTTACATTATGGAGGCCCACTTATAATCTGCTTTATTGTAACATCTACTAATTTAAATATTGACTTAATTTTAAACGCAATCACACTAACATCTAGAGTGACCAGGTATCTGGGTACTGTGTCCCAGCCAAGCTGACAAAACTAACCACTCGGGAATGCCAGTAAAGGCATTCAATAGATACTTCTTGAGTGAATGAATTAATTTAAAAATGGTCTGTGGATAGTTGAAGGAGATATGTATGTCTAACTGGAGAAGACTCAGAAGAAAATAATGGCTGTCTTTAAATAGTTGAGGAGCTTATAGATAGCAGGTAGAGATGAAGTCAGGCCGTGAATCTTGAGGCAGAAAACAAGGGGATAGATAGAAAATTTAGGTATTGAACAATTATTCACTTCTTCCATTCCTTTTGTATAATATTAGCAGCTAGGCAGGTACTTTCCAAGCAGATTAACATACTCATCCCTGAAAGTATTGAGTGGCTCATATGGAAGTCAAAAGACTGATACTTAATAAGTCGTCCAATGTAAGGATATTTCCCAATGAATTACTCAAAAGTGAATTCCTTGTGTCAGTAATCCCCCTCATGCTACAAACATCTCTTTTTAAAAATTTGCTCTTTTCAAATATACATGAGAGTATTTTGACATAGTATACATATGTGGAATATAATTTATTCTAATTAGGGTCCCATTCTTGGTTGTACATGATGTAGAGGTTGTATGTTCATATATGAAATAGGAAAGTTATGTTTGATTCATTCTACTGTCTTTCCTATTCCCATCCCCCTCCTTTCTCCCTTGTCTAATCCAGTGAATTTCTATTCCCACCCCCCTTTATTGTGTGTTAGCATTCACATTGTAGAGAGATGCTTACATTCTTCTAACCATCATTTTATTGTTTCATTTTTGGAAACAAATAGGTTGGCAAAGATGATAGTATTAATAGTAATGACTGCTCTAAGTTAAGTACAGTGCTAAGTGATTTACATGGATTATTGTATTTAATTCTGGTAATAGCCCTATGAGTTAGGTAGTAGTTACATCATTCCCATGTTCCAGATGTGGAATTGAAGCGCAGATTAAGAAATTTATCCAAGGTCAAAATGTTTGTATGTGATTAAACTAATATTTGAACACACACTAAAAAACAAGATAAATTTTGAGGTTATAGGAAAGAAACTTCATCTTATAATATGCCCGCTGTAAGAATTGAGAACAGGATCTTATGATTTTATTTTAAAATGTTCACTTAGGATCCTATAATTTTCCTAACAGAGATAATCTAACAGAGTATTGATAGATGAGGAAATTTTACTGATATTTTTGACTGGTGATCTGACTTTATTTTCATTCATTGACATTCATTCCTAATCTGAGGTTTGTGAATGCCAAGGGATATGCAAAAACAATATGAGATATGAATCTTCTAAAATTGTTTTCAGTTTTTCAGAATGCTTAATGAAATTACCTATTTAAATTTACTAAGGCTGTACAGATTAACTAAAACATCAAGTTTTTGTTTTTGCCTAAATATCAATTCCTTACTTTATCACTGGGTAGTTTGTGCCAATGAGAAATGTTTCTTAGGTTCCTGAATGGGCACTTCTGATTTTGTTTCACATTAATGATTTTATATCCTCCCTATATTTTCTATTCTCCCTGCTTTTTAAAAAAAATAAAATATATGGGGCTGGGCTGTAGCTCAGTGGTAGAGCACTTGCCTAGCATGTGTAAGGCACTGGGTTTGATTCTCAGCACCACATATAAATAAATAAAATAAAGGTCCACCAACAACTAAAACAATATAAAAAATAAAGTATATATGGAAAAGGGCACTCATTTTAAGTGCTCAAATTTTATGAATTATTACGGAGCAAAAAGCCCATGTAAGTGTCACCTGGAATAATAAATAGAACATTACCAGCACTGAGACACATCCCTCATACTTTTTATTGGTAATATGTAAACACACACACACACACACACACAATTTTTACTGGATATATATCTTAGGAATGATATTGCTAGGTTGTAGTTTATATATTTGTTTAACTTTTTCCCCAGAGAGGTTGTAAAAGAGTATTCTATAAAGAACTGAGTGGTCCCTATTCAAAACCTGTGGTATTGACAGTCATTTTAATTTTGTCCATTCTAGCACGTGGTTTTTTTTTTCATCTTTATTTTACCTTTTTATTTTCTCAATGTTGTCTCTACAGTGGTTGCTCATTTTAACTAGTTCGAGTTATTAATCTTTTCCTCCCTGGTTTATGCTTTTCTGAACTCAGTTTAAGAATTTTTTGTTTACCTCAAGGCCATGAGACTTTTCATGTTAACTTTTAAGAAGTTAATTGTTTTTTAATAGGTCTACTATTGTTAGGAATTTGTTTTTATACTATGTTAAGAATACATACCAAAAAAAATAAGCTCAAGGGGAAGATGGCAGAAGCAAGCTAGGCAGTTAAGTCCTGATCTCTCCACAACATGGAAAGGAGGCAGTGAATAAAAGCAGATTTGAGAGGTTGTTAACAAAATAAATTCTCTAAGACTTGATTCTACATAGTATGAGACCTGGAGAGACTGGAAAATAAGTCACCAGTGTAGAAAACAAAACTCAGAGTACCTAACCCAAACCTATGGATGAGGGGGGAAGGGGAAACTGAGAAGAAGAGGGGGTGCAGGCAGTCTTTTAAGCTCATCCACTTAAAAACTGTTGGAAAACTATAGGAAATACAGCCAAAATTTAAAATGTTGAAGGCTCCTTAAAACAGCACAAGCTGCTTAAAACCAAATCATGAAGAGAAAGCTAAGGAGGCAGGGCACAGCCATTTTCTGGAGCCCACAGCTGACCAGTCACTCTCTTAACAGCACAGTGTCTTCCCAAGCCCAGACAGCTGCAAATTAAACCAGAGGGAAACACCCTTCATTGGGCCATCTTAAGAATCTAGCCAGAAAGAATTTCTAGAAGGACCACTACTAGCTGTAAATCCCACTCACAAGGGGAGGGGAGCAGGCTGGAGTCCTAGGCCAGCCAGGAGAAATGGATGTCTAGCTCCTCTCAGCCTCTGTGACCCAGGCAAGGGCCAAAAGCTCTGTGTAAGCTTGCTCAACTCAGAGGCTACAATGAAGCAGCTTTGGCTCTGAACAAAGTTGATTCACCAGACCCTGAACACTGGCACTGGGGGGAGGCACTGAGAGAAGCCTAGGAACAGTCCCCAGGATCATGCCATATCAGAGGGAACCTGCCTGAATATCCACAGATATTCAGACCCAGTGGGAAATTGCCAGAGGCCACTTAGCCAAAGGGACTGGACACCAGCCTTAATATAGGTACACAGTGATTGCAACTGGCAAGAAACAGGACATTGGATACTTGTGGGACCTTGCACTAGACTTTAAGCAGAGAACCAATGCCCACCATTCACAACCTGGGGCAGTGGAAACTAGAGTCCAGGTGAACCACCAGAGACCCTTCCCTACAGTACCTCAGAGAGTGAAGGCAGCAGGGGGAATAGTCCTGCACCACAGAACACCTGTGGAAAACCCACAACCAGTGTTCCTACACACACAGCTACCAGGAGCTTCACTGCCACGAAGGGAATCTAACAGAGGGGAATAGGTCTACCAGTGACCCACAGCAAACACAGAGGCACTTCAGATCCTGCATCCTGAACTTCTGCAATATTAGAATCAGCCAACTTACAACATTGCACCCTCTGAGACTAAAAAAACTCTGTGACCAAATTATTTATAAATAACTCCTTAAGTTGAATGATAATTGTTAGCCCAATAGCCAACTTTGTACCTCTAACCCATTTGGATGTACTTCATCTAATGGTTTAAAACATTAATTGGAATCAATCTTCCTATATTTTCCTATCTCTAGTTTATATCTGCTTCTCTTATCCCCCTGCTCACCCTCTTGCACTGTCCACTACTACCTCAAGTAACAACCATTCATCTATTTTTCCTTTTTACCTTGGTGTAAATTATCATTTTATAGTTTACCTCTCCCTCTCTCTCTCTCTCTCCCTCCCCCACCTTGCTCTTTCTGTCCTTTTTCCCTCCCTCATTTGCCCAAATTTTCTTCCTCCCTCCTTTTAGCATTCACTTGTTTATAGTACATTTACTAAATTTAGCTAATTAAATTAACTAATTAACAGGTACTAAGGTACCTGTTCCAGAACCTTATTATAGGTTTATACCTCAATTTGAGAAACTGCAGAGAACAATTACAACAAAATTTTGTTCTTATAAGTTTGAATAGTGTGAGACCTGTGAGAAGGGATTACAGTAAATAGGGCTCAGTGGTATCTCTTAAAGAGGAGCTGATATTGGGATCAGCAGAGGTCACAGGTTGAATTAAAATATTATTATCTAGCTGTGCACTCAGGGCTCTTAAGAAAAAGAAATTCACATAGTAATCCTTAACTTAAAAGAAATAGAAATATACTGATAGATTGATGGATATATATCTATACATACATACATACAATATGAAAAAGCAAGGGAACAAACCATCCCAAACCACCCATACTGCTTCAACAACAGACTTCATTGACACCACATATAAAATTACAACGAATCCACTGCAAGACACATTATTATGAAAATGCCTAGCATACAGAATAAGGACAGATTTTTAAAGGCTTCTAGAGAAAAACGACAGGTAACATTTAGAGGGAAGCCAGTCTGGAACTCAGTTGATTTCTCAATCCAGACCCTCAAAGCTAGGAGGTCTTAGAATAATATATACCAAGCTCAGAAAGATAATAGATGCCAACCAAGAGTACCATACCCTTCAAAATTAAACTTCAAAAATTGAAGGTTAAATAAAGACTTTCCATGGTAAGGATTTATAACCAGAAAGTCTGTACTACACAGCATAATAAAGTATTTCATGAAGAATAAATGAAAAATAAAAATAAAAACCAACATAGGGAGGCATTACATGAGAAGAACAGTCAATCAAAGGAGAATCAAGTCCAATTTAAACACTAGAAATAGTATGGCAAGAAATAAAAATTATCTCTCAATGATAACATTGAATGTAAGTGGTCTAAACTCTTTAATCAAAAGATATTGTGGGCCTGAGGTTGTGGTTTAGTGGTAGAGTGCTTGCCTAGCACATGTGAGGTATTGGGTTTGATTCTCAGCACCACAGAAAAATAAATAAAATAAAGGTATTATGTCTATCTATAACTAAAAATATAAAAGTTTTTTTTAAAAGATATTGTTTGGTAGACTGGATTAAAAAACAAGACCCAACAATATGATGTCTACAAGAGACTCACCTCACAGGCAAAGACATCTACAGAGTGAAGCTCTGAAAGATAATGAATGCCAACCAAGAATACCGTACCCATCAAAATGAAGCATCCAAATTGAAGATGAAATAAAAACTTTCCATAGTAAGGATTTGTAACTAGAAACTCTGCACTATACAACATAATAAAATATTTCACAAAGAAGAAATGAAAAATGAAAGTGAAAGGATGGGAAAAAAACATACCATTACATGAGTCTCATAAATATGCAGGGGTTACCATTCTCAGATAAAGTGGATTTCAAGCCAAAATTAATCAGAAGAGACAAAGAAGGTTGTTTCATACTGCTTAAGGGAATCATACAAGAGATAATGATTGTAAATATTCTGACCCCAAATATTGCAACATCCATGTACATCAGTCAAACCCTTCTCAATATTAAGAAAATAATAGATCACAATACAATAATACTGGGAGACTTTAACCTACCTCTTTTCATTGAATAGATCATCAAAACAAAAACTAAGTAAAAGTTCTATAGAACTAAAAAATACAATTAATAATTTGTACCTAAGAGACATCTTTGAAATATTTAATCCATCAATGACTGAATTCACTTTCTTCTCTGGAGCACATGGAATATTTTCTAAAGTAGATCATATTTTAGGTCACAAAGCAAATATTAGCAAATAGGAAAAAAAAAGAGATAATACCTTGCATTTTATCTGATCATTGGAATGAAATTAGAAATTAATGAAACGTGAAAAGTAGAAACCATTCTAACACCTAAAGATTAAATAATACACTCTTGAATGATCAATGGATAGCAGAAGAAATCAGGAGAGAAATAAAAAAAGTGGAGGTAAATGAGAGCAGTGATATAACCTATCAAAATCTCTGGGACAGTATGAAGGCAATTCTAAGAGGAAAGTTGATAGCACTGAGTTCCTACATTAAAAGAATAGAGTTATACCAAATAAATAACCTAACATTACATCATAAGGGCTTAGGAAAAGAAGAACAAACCAATACAAAAATCAGTAGAAGGAAGAAATTCATATCAGAGCTGAAATCAATGAAATTGGGATAAAAAATACAAAAAAATCAATGAAATAGTTATTTTGAAAGGATAAACAAAATTGATACTCTTTACCCAAACTAATTAAAAGAAAGGGAGAAAAAAACTCAGATTATCAAAATCCAAGATGAAAAAGGAAATGTTACCGCATTACACTACTAAAATCCAAAGGATCATCAGTAACTATTTAGAAAATTTATACTTCAATAAGCTAGAAAATCTTGAAGATACGGACAAACTCCAGAGACATATGTTCTACCCAAATTGAACCAGGAAGACATAGAAAACTTAAACAGATCTATTTCTAATAAAAGCCTTTCAACAAAGAAAAGCCCAGGACTGTATGGATTCACAGCCCAGACCCTTAAAGAAGAATTAATACCAATCCTTCTCAAATTATTCCATGAAATAGAAAAGGAGAGAACTCTGCCAAACTCATTCAGTGAAGCCAGTATCAACCTGATACCAAAACCAAAGACATATCAAGGAAAGGAAACTTCAGGTCAATATTTGTGATGAGCATAGATGCAAAAAGTCTTATTTAAATACTGACAAATCACATAAAAAGACATATTCCAGTCACTCCCAAAGGATAACCACCCTCCTGGTGTCTAAATTCTTTAGATACTCTTTCAGTTTAAGGCAGTTCTGTTTTATTGCTAGCTTGCTAGAATGTCATCTTTTTTTGTAAATTTTAAATTGATGTTGACTGTATTAGAATGCTTTTTTTTTTGCTTCTAGTGAGATATGATTTTTCTCCTTCATATTGTGACTGTAGTAAATTATATTACATTATGAGAAATTGATCTAAATTGATCATGGTTTATCATCCTTTAAATATATATCACAGGATTAGATTTCCTGATATTTTGTTTATACCCATGTTCAAGAGTAAGGTTTTGCTTCAGTTTTTCCTCTCTTGCAATGTTCTTGTGAGGTTTTGATTAATGCTATCCTGTCCTTAAAAGACATATTTGTTAAGTATTTCATATCTTCTTGTTCTCTGGAAGAATAGGTACAGTATTAGTATTGTTTGTTTCTTAAAATTTTGGTAGAATTTAAAGATTAGTATAAAAAGTTGTCTGTAGGAGGGGTGTGTTACAGTTTGATGTAAGGTGATGGCAGTCTTGACTAGGCTAGTGCAATGGGAAGAGAAAGGACAAATAACAGCAATATTAACAAAATCTCGACATGTAGCATTTCCTAGCTTACAGATTGCTTTCATTTGATCTTGACAGTGGTCTGATGAATTGAAGATTGAAGGAAAGATCTGGGAATAAATATGAGATAAGTGTAAGGTTTGGCCTTTAAGTTATGAAGTGATTACTGGTACTACTGTCTTGAGTAGAAATGTCTTCTTGTCTAAGGAGGATTATTGAGCATAATAACTTACTATCTTCTTTCTTGAGTCACCTGACAGTGATGGAAGATATATAAAACCAAATAAATCAATGGTATTGCTAGAAATTAAGGAGATTGGCCAAATAATTCCCTTATCTGAAAATGTTGGCCTCAGGTTAGGTGATCACTACATTTTTTCAGACTTCTAACTTCTATTAATTTATAGACTAAATTACAAATTCAGATCTTTTTTTATTGTAATGTATTTCATAGAAAAGTCTTAGAGGAACAATATTGTTACCATACCTTTAACAATTAATTTTCAACAAATTTCTTTTAACTAAATACTACATTTGTGGGAAGAGAAATTGGAATGAGGAGCAATGGTGTTGAAATACTAAGGAGAAGAAAATCATTCAACATTTCAACCAAAATGTGAGCCACTCAAATTATGTAAGTGCTTCGGACAGCAAATGCACAAACAAATCAATGCTCCTAACCTTAATATAGTAAACCCTGGTCCAAATAAGAAGAAATTTGTGTAAGGAGGAAATGTGACAGGGAACAAAGAAAAATGAATGTGACTAACAATGGAGAAGAGGTAAATGAAAATGTACATTATAAGTGCTTTATGTTTAGAAATTGTAAGTATGCTAAGTACTTCTATAATGGTGCCACAAGGACCCATTGTAGTACAGGGTATTTTCATTTAATAGTATATGTGTTTTACAGTTGGAAAGATCAGGCACGGTATCAGGCTAAAAGGCTACAACTACACATCGAGGGTTTATTGATGACCAGCAGTAGAAACCAATTCTGGATAAGGAAACACAAAAGGAATTTATTGGGACTGTCGGGTAGTTTATGGAGTTAAGATGAAGGCAGGAGACCAGGCTCATGGTGTCACAAAAGGCACCTTTTCCAATGTTCTTGTCAGAACTTCAGTTTTCAGATTTATAAGCAGGTTTGAGCTAACTCATTAATGTCAGTGCATTCTGCTTTGGGAAGCTAATGATGGTACCTAAGAATGGAGACTTCCTTATATGCAAGATATTAAATAAGCTTTGAAAAATACCTAATTTATATTCACTTTCATCTCTCCAAATTAGACCTTATAATTCTAATTTCACAAGTTAGGAAACTGCTTCCAGATAAAGAGCTTGCCCAAAGTCACACAGCTACTAATTTGCTCAATCTAAATTCTTTTAGGTTAGTCTTAATGTAACACCAAAGTCTATGCTGCCTTCTCCAAGAAGCTTAAAATCTGTATAAGACCTATTATTCACATTATTCATTCAGGTATCTTCTTTTCTTTTCTTTTTTTTTTTTTTTTTTTTAAATATTTTTTAGTTGTCAATGGACCTTTATTTTACTTAGTTACGTGTGGTGCTAAGAATTGAACCCAGGGCCTCACCGGTGCTAGGCAAGCGCTCTACCTCCGAGCCACAATCCCAGCCCAGGTATCTTATTTTCTAGTACAGTGTTTATCACAGAGTAAGCAAAGAGGAAAGATTAGTGGAGGAAACAGTGTGAACAAAGTCATAAGATATGCAATCTCCTTTCCACGTAATAATATGGTGAGTAGTGGTTCAGACATGGAGTATGTGAAAGAAATTATGAGATCATTTTGGAAAGTTAGATTGAGGTGAGATCAAGGAAACCTCTGATGGTTTGGGTAAAGAATTTTAAATATTTTCAGTAGTCATTGTGAACTCTGTGAAGGTTTTTGAGTATTGAAGGCATAGGATCACAATTGTGCTGTAGAATATTAATTTTATGGCAGTGGATATGATGAATTAGGGGCAAAGAGATTGAAGGCAAGAAACTAATTAGGTGTTTGTGAAAATTTAAGTGGGAGTTTGATAATCCAAATTTTGGGATTGGATTATAGTGGAGATTGGAAAAGATGGGATATACTTTTAACAAGACTTTGGCTATTAGATTTAATATAACCTAGTAATATCTTGATATGATAGGTGACACAGAGAAAAACTCAATTATCAGTTGGAACGTAGAACTTATAAGTATTGAGATAATGGTGTTGCTCACCACAGGGAAAGTGGTCAAGTGGTAAAACCTTTTATTTTCAGATGTTGTTACAGTTTAGATGTGAGGTGTCCCCCAAAAGCTCACTTGTGAGACAATGCAAGAAGATTCAGAGAACCTGGGTTGTGAGAATCTTAACCCAATCAATGAATTAATCCTCCAATTGGGATTAACTGAGTGGTACCTGAAATGGTAGGGTGTGGGTGGAGAAGGTGGGAATTGGGGTGTGACTTTGGGGTATAATTGTATCTGGCAAATGGAGACCTCTGTCCCTGCTTTCTGACCACTATATGAGCTGCTTCCCTCTGCCACACTCTTCCACCATGATGTTCTATGTCTCCTGGAGCCCTAAGGAATGGAGCCGGCCTTCTATGAAGGAAGACCTCTGAAGTCTTGAGCCCATAACTAAACTATTCCTCCTCTACAGTTGTTCTGGTTAGGTCCTTTAGTCAGCAGTGAAAAAGCTGACTAAAATAGATGTGGAAGAAAATTAGTTTGATTTTTGGGGATGTCGAGTTAAAACTACAAGGAGATCATCGACAAAGTAGGCAAATATATGATTCCGCATTGGAGAGAAGTCAAAGATAGGTAGAAGCCGGGTGCAGTGGTGCACGCCTGTAATCCCAGCACTTGGGAGGCTGAGGCAGGAGGATCGTGAGTTCAAAGCCAGCCTCAGCAACTTAGCAAGGCCCTAAGCAACTCAGTGAGACCCTGTCTCCATATAAAATACAAAAATAGGGCTGGGGATATGGCTTAGTGGTGGAGTGCCCCCGGGGTTCAATCCCCAGTACCAAAAAAAAAAAAAAAAAAAAAAAGATAGATAGAAATTTGAGAGGCACACATACAGAAAACTAGCAAAAAGAAAACAGCAATCAACCACTACCATTGCAACCAACAACAAAAATTACTTTATAGAGATTAGCAATATATGAACGAATGGTGCAGCCTAAATGAAAAGTGCCAAGTGTTAGCTCCTTACTGGGGTTGTCTCTCCATTTCTTACAACAGCTGTGTGTAGGGCTAGAGAATTCTTACCCAACTGTTCTTTCCATCTGGTCTAGGAATACTGGGTGAGTTTTCTGGGATGTTTAATAAGAATTGATAACCAAATCCAAGGGAAGCAAATTCTATTTTTCTTTCTCTGAATGGGTCAGCATCTCCCCGTTTACACTGGTTCTCTTTCACTCCTTGTTTCCCCTATTTGGATCCTATATTCTCACACCTGTTGCTTATTGGTAAAAATTTTTGGTGGTATGGTACAAGAGAAGAATAGAGTGGATTATATAACATTTGCAAAACATGGGAATAATTATTAATCTCCACTAAAGATCCTAGTAGTTCTCTAAACTTCAGTGGTCTTGGATAACTGAATAACATTATAGTTTTAGCTGTATTAAATAAGATACATGAAAAAGCTAAACCAATCAACATCATATACAACATGAGACCATTTGTAGGACATACTTACAGTGGCAAAATAACATCCTTGTTCAAGTGTTGTTTAGATAAATAAACATAAGAAATACTTTATTGCATTTGAGGTGGGCTCTTCAACTATCTTAAATCTACCTTTGTGCCTTTTCTTATTGTCAATAGTATGTAAATAACATGAATATCCTGCTTTAAATGTTGCTTAAAAAAACCCAAATCTAGTGATGAATTTGACTTGGACAACCTTTTGTGTTTTTGTACTCTGAAATTTGCTCCTTTTCTTTAAAAAAAAATCCTTTTATAACTGCAATCCTGAAGTGCTTTGTTTCCTTTTTTTAATGCATAAGAGCATGCTCATTGGAAGCATATTGTGTGTGAAGATTGTCGCTTGTTCAATTTTGTGCACTGATGGTGAGCAGAAAATCTTTTTAGCTTTCTTTGTAAAAATGATTTATACAACACCACTCTAAAAATTCAGTGTTAACAGTAAAATTAATTCTAGAGCTATTACAATGAAGAATGAAAGAAAAACCTACCATGTTAAAAATGAATAATGCATTTTAAAAAATCTTTGTTCCCCTCCCCCATTTGGCTACCAAAAGGGATGCAGCAACATTCCCCAAAAGTGCTATTTTTTTTTTCTGGAACTCTTCCAATGGCACTTCAAAAGAATTTTGAAAAGAATATTCACTTATGTATAACAGCTTTGGAATATATAATAGGATATATTAGTATGCTTTTAAAAAGGAGCATGGATAGATCATGAAGAGCATACACGTGAACTCCTTTGTTGTTGTTCTTAATGAAACCAAATTTGTTTGCATGTGAACAAATATAATTGTTTACAAAATCTGAATAACACTATCAACAGCAAAGGGATGATGGGGGAAGCAAATAAGAGCTTGTGAAACACTGATTATTATTCATAGGTGATCCTATAATAAATGGCTTTCCTAAACTATAATCTGAAATAAAATAACAGTAAATAACTTATGGACAATTGAAGATAATATTATCAATTCTATGATATTTTTAATTGCATGTTGATCTGGATCAAAATGGTATGAGACTTTTTGTAAAATGAATAAAGTTTTATAGATTCCTTAAGAAAGCCACTGGTAGAGTAAATAAATATCTCTTTTTAAAGAAATTGCCCTTCTTAATAACTTGATTTAGTATGCAGATATTGTGTGTGGGGGTACTGGGAATTGAATCCAGAGATGCTCTACCACTGAACTACATCCCCCACCCTTTTAAAAAATTTTAAATTTTAAGGCAGAGTCTCACTAAGTTGCCCAGGCTAGCCTCAAACATACTATCTTCCTGCTTCAGCCTCCCCACTAGCTGGTATTACAGATATGTGCCACACTGGCTCAAAGAAAAAAATGTTTTTAAGGTACCTAGTTAATTTATTTGTTAGATGAATGGATCAAGGCATGAATGAAAACAAATACGCATGTGCAACTACCATGCTAACCATTCAAAACATTTTTTAATCAATTTTCTCAAATTTTAAGTGGTTATGTGAAAAGGATAGTGTTAAAAGAAAAACTGGAGGCGATTTCCTGGCACACCATTTTTAGGTGTAAGGACAATCGTCACTGGCCAGCTAAAATAAAGGCTTCTTTTGGCTTTACGTGATTGGCTTGGATGATTTTATTTTCTTTGGGTACAACATTTGGAGGTTCCACCAAGATTTGATTTCTCCAAGCCCTCACGCCTAAATTGGCCTCCTGTGATGGTTGCCTGGGAGCCCTACCCTGAGTAGAGGGGAGCTCCTGAGAGATGTGCCTCAGCCTCACTCTTGGGGAGACCCCAGCCCATCTTCAGGACGTTCTTCTGGACGAAGCCATCTGGTATCCTGTAGCAGTGAGTCGGCTATCTGTATCTGGGGGACGTGGTCAGACTGGACTCAGTTGCTTACACCACTCCCAGGCCAGGGTGAGATGTCGCTCCTGTCCACTGGTAGGCTCCTCGTGAGGCCTGGTCTGTCTGGTGGGCCCCTCGTGAGCCCAGTCTGGTAGCTGCGTGGGGCCTAATCTGGTCAGCTGTTGTCTGTCTGTCTGTATTTGTCTTGTTAGTCTGGTCTGGGCTGCGTGGGGTCTGCTCGGCGGTGGGGTCTGCTCGGCTTGGCTGCCATGTGGCTGGCTGCTGGCATAGCCACTGCCTGGGGCCAGGTCTGCTCGGGGGGCCAAGTGTGGCTTGGGCCTAGTCCGGTAAGCCTCTGTGAGGAGTCCGGTAGGACCTCCGTGTGGGCCTAGTCTGGTAGGCTGCGCGGGGGGGGGGGGGGGGGGGGGGGGGGGGAGGGATGCGTGCCCCAGGGGCAAGTCTCGGGACACCTCGCTATTGAGCACCTGCTGGGAGTTGGGGGTTCTGTTGCCATTGCCGCTGCTGTGGCTGCCGCCTGCCTGCCTCACGGAACAGCACCCATGCACGGCGGGGTGCACCGCTGCCCGCCGGAGCTGGGGCGATCCACGGGAAGGGCCCAACTCGCATCCAGAGTCACCTTCGCCACTGGCCCCGGGGTGTCTGGGCCGTTTGTGTTTTCTGTGTTTCTTTTCTTGCTCTCTGTGTCGAATCTCTGCAGGACAGTCTACTATGGGACATAGTCAACCACATGCCCCACTGTTCTAACTTGTTTTTTTTTTAGATAATTTTCAGGACTTCCAAGAACGTGCAGCTGACTACGGAGCTTTTGTTAATGGATGTAACTTAAGAAAGTTTTGTAAATCAAAATGGCCCACTTTCGAGGTTGATTGGTGCCCTCAGGACGTTGGGTGGAAAAACCATCTGGATTGGGTGCCTTTCATTCAAATTTGGATTATGGCTTAAGCATTGCCTTTCAGATTCTGCGTCCTCTAGTTTGGGAACTAGGAGAGGCTGCACCGGTTTGATGGCAAAGGCCAGACCAGACTTAAATGCAGCCTGTGTTGCTACCAATCCCTCAAGACTCAAGTAACTGCCAAAAGCCATTTCCAAATTCAGGGGCCAAGGGAGGGAGAAGATGACTTGGGGGCACCCGCCCTCTCGCCCTCCAGAGGGGGAGAAGGAACCAGGTCCAAACCCCCCCCCCCAGTGTTACAGCATCCCCACAGCGAATTGTTTTACAATATGTAAATGACATGTGCCTCCTCCACCCAGGAGGACTAACAAAAGCCCGTTATAGAGCTCTTAAGCATTCAAACCTTGTCCTGATAAAAATGGTTAAAGTGCCTGAGATATCAGGTTTCTGCTGGAACCAAATCTCAAGTACAACTTATATTGAAATGATAATAGAGGAATCAAAAAGCCCAGTAGGAGACCAATTTCCAACCCAAGGAAAAAAACAAAAAGTGTTTTGTTTTATTTGAGAATAACTAATTGCAGGTCGAGTACTTGTTGAGCTTATAACTTTTGGTCAGTCCTAGTTTTTATTCAACTTAGATTTTTGAACATCTTGTTACATTGCAATGTAGGTAAAAACCTACAAGGCCTTTGTTTAAGTGTATATTGTGTCCAACATTCATGTACATGATATTAGAGATTAACATAGGGAGCACTTAAAGAAAAAATGGATCCAGGTATGTTTGATTCACGTGATTAAAAAGGTTCAATTTAAATTTGGTAAATAAATGAAGGTAAAATATATCTAACCTCACAAATCTCTAGGTAGTCAATTAATAAAATGTTGATGTCTATAAAATGTGTAATATCGATTTTTTTTAGGACTTTTCTACAGGAAAGAGATGGAAATACTATTCAAAATACTTGTCTGATCTTGGTTATTACAGTAAAATAAGCAAATTAGAGTTAATATATTACACCTTAAATTCCATGGGGCAACATGCTTTAGCATTATTGGTGTTTTCATGGATTGGTAAATAAAGGGATTTAGAATTGTTTTGTATCATCCCTGAGAGCAATGTTACTAAGAGTGAAATCCTAATAATTTATCTAAATTCAGAAATTTCATAGGAGTTGTTTTAGAATACAAACAAGGAAGGAGTCAACAGATGGGAAAGGGAAAGTGGAAAGTTCTAGGTATGAAAATATATTCAGTAAAAGGAAAAGGAAAATATTTCTGAGTAAGAAAGTCTGTGTGTAGGTAAAGGGCAAATTCCAACAAGTTTTTGTGTAGTTAAGTAGTTATATGTATGTGAGACCATCAATTAGAAACTGTTTAAAGTTTTTCCCTAAGGTCAAATGTTAATGGGTCAATATGTTAAAATGACAAGGATTTCTTTAAGTTTTATTCTTTATTGTGGTTAAATAACTGGTAGGGTATTGTGCTATGTTGCAGAGCCTCGGGTTTTTTCTTGAAAAACAAGGTTTGGTTGCTCTTCTTTGTATACTAATGTGTCTGTGCCCTCCAGGTGCACAAGTCTTTAGAGCAGAGGATTTGTTGGGCTGATGTTCTCCAAACTAGGCTTGTCTGTGCTGGTAACTTGTAAGAATAACAAATTTTATTGGGGACTTACTTTTATCATTTAATATTCTGTAACAGAACCTGCTATCAGTAGGGTATATGTAAATTTGTTACTTTTTACACTGAGATCAAAATTTAAATGCAAATGTATTTAAAGTTAGTGAGAGCCTGATTTGTTTAAAGGTTAATGTCGTGAAACATAAAAAATATTTGGTCACTTTGCCACACAAAAGGAAAGTTAAAAGCTCTCAGCTTTTCCTTCATTTGTTTTAAATGCAATATATTGTGTTAACAACTATTCACATAGATTCAGGAAATAATACATATAAACTGTGTAAAATGATGTCCTAAGAGGAGGCAAAAATAACTTCAAGCCTGGAACACTCTGCCTAAGATTGTAAAAGGCCCTGCCTTACCTGAAATAAGGGTCTGCCTCCCACCCTGTTACAAGTCAGAATGTTTCCAAAATAAGTCAGCTTTCAGCTCACTTAAAGTTATGCTCAAAAGATTGTTTTTTGTTGTAGTATTATTGTGATATCAAATAGGAAATATATAACTCAGGCAGGATTTAGGATGACTATTGCACAAATTAGATTGTTAATTCTATTTTGTATTTTTCCTTGTGAGCTCTGTAGCTGATATCTAATTAATGTTTTGAAGAAGTACTGGTTCAGGAAATTAGTTTGAGATGCTAAGCCATCACCTATAGAGCAGATAAGATAATAAAAAACCCCAGTTAAATAAAAGGGAGTAAAAAATTGCAAAGTTATAGACATTGAAGTTAAAGCCCAGTACTCTTTGTGATTGGTGGGACTGGCTTGCTAGATGTTTAAGATCAAACTTAAGGATTGAGATTAAAACAAAGGGGCCAAGAAAACCAGTTTGGCTCTTGCCATCAGAGTCAGCCTGAATCCAGGGAACAAGAGAGTTTCTCTAAGGAGCTTTGTGACTCTGGGTCACAGGACCTCCTGATCAGGTAGGTTGATGAGACTCACTAGAGGATGGAAAGCAAATCAATGCACCTGCTACAGAGGAGGGTCTTTGAAAAGGGAGACATCCCTGATGCTTCCAAGGGAAGCCACCTCATCAAGGAGAACCCTTCCTAGGAAATGGCAAGCACTAAAGGAGCTAAGAAGCTGCTCTCAAGTGCCCCACGAGTGACCCCTGTGAGAACTCTTAAGAGACAGGAACAAATCAATTTGACCTGCTTGATCTTAAACACCTAGCAGAACAGTTAAAACCAAACCGTAGACATTCTTGGGCATTTAACAAAACAGTAGTTTCATGTAACTTAAGATATACTTGTGTTAGCCCCTAGAATAGGACTGGAGGCTACAAAAGAGAGATTCTCAGGCAAATGTACCTGATAACTCAAGTTCCCAAATAAAGGCCTCAACCTCTCCAGCCTTTGATAGGCCTTGTTATGGGAACAACTTCTCAGTTCTTCCACCTGGTGAGCGATTGACTTCTATTCTGTATTAATCTCACTTTGGTACTTATGTCATTTTGTTTCTCTCTCATAGAAGCACCCACCCTAGATGACTTTACAATCTACTCTTCCCAAGCAGACTTCTGCTCCTCACTGACCAGATTTCTAAAAGGAGCTTCAAACTGCTTCCCCAGACTCCGCCCCCTTCCAGCTTGAAGCAGCAAGAGCGGGTAGGCGCCCTCTCTCTTTACAGCAGTAAAAACTTCCTAATTAAGGACAGGCAGTTAGTGTAAAATAAGAAATCTGGTCAAACTGAGGAATGGAACCCATCAAAGTCTGGGAAGTTAGAAACTGAAAAACCACTAGTTTCCTAAACAAGGATTTGTTAATGTGGATAAGACCAGTGGGGAATGTTATAGCAATAGAAAACAGATTAAAATATTGTGTTCCCCAGGGAGATTCTCCAGCTCGATCCTGAGAGTCAGCCCCACCCCAATCCCAAATCCACTCCCTATGGCCCACCCCAGTCCCTCCCCAACCCCACCCTAATCCCTTCCTGTGCCCTATAAAGGTTGGCAGTGGAAGAACTAACCAGGATTTCCCTGCACACCGCTTTTAGGTGTAAGGGCAATCATCACTGGCCAGCTAAAATAAAGGCTTCTTTTGGCTTTAAAAGAAAAGAAAAGAAAAGAAAAACTGGAGACATGTTAAATTTAACAGAATTTACATGGTCAAAGACCTTGTGAATTAGGTGGCACTCAGAACCAGAAGAGACTCAGAGAGTTGTAACCTGCAACATGGGCAGGCAGCATTTGTGGACAGAAAACAGAAGCGAGATAGAAATACTTGCACTAATGGAATATGGTGTGCTTATTTGGCTGTGTTAAACTCAAATTGTAGAGATCAGGTAATCACAGGAATAAAAAGATTTATTGAGCCATTAAAGATGCTATCAAGAATTATTATAATACTAGGTTCTAGAACAAGTTCTGAGAATTACCAAGTTCTGGACTAGATAGCAGTTGAAAAATGCCAGCCAGACCAGAGTGTAGAGCACTTTTATAAACTTGGAGAAGGGAAAGCACTAAAACTTATGCTGGCTATAGATACAAGGGGTGGGACAACACATAGTGGGCAAAGTTTTGGGATAGGAGGAAAATCTATAATGATAAGAACTTGCTGATTCTTGGTTGTTTGGGACTATAAATGGAATATGCTAACACTTTGATGGTTGTCCCCGGGGTTTCAACCTACCTTTAGGAATGTGGAGCAGTTTTGTTGTTGGGATGGCCCAAAGCTTGTAACTTTATATCTTCTTTTACCTTTCTTCTCCATCCTTGACTTGTAGCTAAATTTGGAACATCTCAGATTTTAAAATTTCTTACCAGCTCCGATGGTTGTCTGAAGCTCAAATGCTGTGATTGATTAAGACTCAGCTATTTGTTAACAACAGTATACTCATAGGTTAGGTTTTCAGTTCGTTTCCGTGCTGAGTTAGATTTTAGTTCCTTACATAGGACTCACAGGATGGAGGCAGCCTCAGACCAAAGTTAGTGTAGCTTAACAATACAAAGGGTATAATTATCCTTTTATGTTAAAAAATACTTTGGAGATAACTTAGCTATAGAGTTGAGTTTATCATACTCTTAAGTTAATGTATAATCAACATCATCATTGCTTCTCTTTAAAAATTTTATTGTCATTTTATTCTTTTTATTTAGTAGTCACTTCTATTTCCAAATTTCTTCTACATATTTCTATCCAACAGTGCTTGGATATGTGTGGGGTTTTAACAATTTAAAGTTGTATTGTTTAGAGTTATGCCTAACTGTTGGAGTAGACTTGTTCTAATTTCTGGTCTCATGAACTTTTAAACTATCCTCTACAGGTCTTCCAGAGGGATTTTTTTTGAAGTATAATCCTGATTATGTCAGCTACTTAAGGTTCTTGAAAGATTTTCCCATTTATTAGAAGACTCTCCCAAAGTTAATTTTTTTTCCCCTCTTCTTAACCATCTCTCATCAAACCTGCTGCTTCCCTTATTTACTTACTAAACGTTTACTGAATAACCCATGGTATTTCATGACCCTAGCCTTTGCTGGGTTTTCAGCCTTTGCTGAAAACAGTCTTCCCTCTGTTTAGTTTGCCTGTTGACAATCTCATTATACCCTCTATCTAAACTTCTTTTTTTTCTGTGTTCAACTTAAAAGTTTTTCTCCTTTGTTATGATAACTTCTCCAGACATTACAGGCTTAATTTGCTTGTGTTTTCTTTGTGTCTTCACTGTATCCTGGATAGAATTTTATCATCGTTTCTGTAACACCATTTTTTTTGGTTTGTGTTTGTATCCTTTTCCTAAGCTTTGAACTCCAAGAAAACAAGGAAATTCTTAGTCACTTTTTAATCCCAAATAGTATTTTCAGATTCCCCCAAAATATTAATCTTTTGGATATAGGAATAAGCAATAATAATTTCTGGGAATTCTGGGGAATTTCTAAAATCATGAGCTGTTTTTTTGTTTTGTACTGGATTAAACCCAGGGGTGCTCTACCACTGAGAAAGATCCCTGATACTTTTTATTTTTTGAGACAGGATCTCACTAAATTGCCCAGGATGACCTTTAATTTATGATCTCCTGGCCTCAATCTCTTGAGTAGTTGGGATTATAGTCATGTTTCACCATGCATGGTTATAAGTTGTTTAAAAAATACTTCCAACAGTCTTTATATGCTTTCCTCAGTATTTTGAACACCTAATTTGTTTAATATGTGAGAAATGTTTAGCAGTATTTATAAAGAACTAGTGACTAGTCAAATAGTAGAAAATTCCAGTGAATTGTTATTGGGTGGTATTTGAATTACTAACATTCAGACTGTGCAGGGGTGGTGGTGTCTCTCACAGTCAGCACTTGTGTTCTCACAGGAGAGGACTTCAAGCAAGCCATGACATACAGTAAAAGTATAGCAAAATTTATTAGATGCCATGAAGGGAGATTTTGGGTCATCTCAGAATGATGATACACTCTTTTTGTTCTCTAGTTTTATTGGGGTCTTAGAGAAGTTTCTACAAAGTCCTGCCCACATAGCATCTCTTAACTTTTGACTGACAGTAGGAATGCATCAGATTTATAAATCCCTGTGTGCATGATTTTACCCCCAGGTACCCAAACAACCCATGGGAGGTATGAAATTTAAATATTATAATGAGATTAAAATGACTCTTAAGATGTAAGGCAACTCTTGGTTACTTTGACCGGTGCTGACTAGTTCTAGTTGGAACTTGTTTTTACAGATTTCAATGCCACTGACTTTGCTTTTAATTATCCTGTTTTCCTGAGTCTTAGAATCTTTGGTTTATATAAAGGTCATAAAGGTCCCCTTTCAGGGTAACTTGTGTTTATTGGGAAGGGTGCTTTGGACTACATTCATTCCTTGGTCCTGAGAATAGCTCTGTGGATAACAGATTGTTTATTAAGGAATGTAACATATACCATTGACTTAAGCCAGAGCAGGGCTAGAATGATCTTGGATAACTTGCTTTATAAAAGAAAACATGTGGAGGGCTGGCATGTAGGCCTAGTTTACAGAATTATCACAATTTCATGTTCCTACCATTCATGCCTATCAGTTACCTATCAACAGTACCACACAGAGTTAAGATTTCCCATGTGTTAACCAATCTAGGTGCCCTTCAACAGATGAATGGATAAAGAAAATGTGGCGTATATACACAAGGGAATATTATTCAGCCATAAAGAAGAATGGAATTATGGCATTTGCCAGTAAATGGATGGAACTGGAGGCTATCATGCTAAGTGAAATAAGCCAATCCCCAAAAAACTGAAGGTCAAATGTTCTCTTTGATATGTGGATGCTAACGTATAAGGGTGTTGGGGGGGGATAGAAGAATAGAGAGGAAGAATAGAAGTTTATTGGAGTAGACCAAGGGAAATGAAGGAAATGGAGGTGGGATGGGAATAGGAAAGACAATAGAATGAATCAGACATAAGTTTCCTATGTTCATGTGTGAATACACAATCAGTGTAACTCCACAAGAATGGAAAGTTATACTCCATTGGTTTATAATTTGTCAAAATAGGGGCTGGAGATATACTCAGTTGGTAGAGTGCTTCCCTTGCGTGCACAAGGCCCTGGGTTCAATCCTCAGCAACACACACACACACACACAAAGTCAAAATACACTCTAATGTCATGTATATCTAAAAGAACAACAACAAAAAAATTTCACCAAGGTGACAATTTGTGAATGATATTAATAGCATGTAAAAGTAGAAATAAATTATTCTATATTTTCTTATATTAAAAAAAAAAGATTGCCCATGTGGGAATTACTTAACTTCCAAAACTTGTTAATATTTCTTGGAGTACCATTCATAGGATATGTATATTCATATAAATTTATTAAAATTTACTACTTGCAAGAGTGATTCACTTTAGCAGTAAAAAAGGCACGAACAGTCTCTTATAACTTGGCAACAACTACAAATAAGACTGATTACCTGGGCATGCTAGCACATGCCTGTAATACCAGAGATTTAGGAGACTGAGTCAGGGGACTGTGGGGATCTCAAGTTGGAGACCTTAGCCTTAGAGCCTTTCTCAAAATATAAAGGGCTGGGGATGTTGCTTAGTGGTAGAGTGCCCTGGATTCAATCCCCAGTACTACAAAAAAGCAAACTGGAATAAATCGTGACAACTTTTTTTCTTATGGTCACCTTTCCTGGTTCCTGCAACTGTTGACCTTAGCTTTCTACTCCATGTGTACATGTTTCCTGCATGACATCATCTGTTTCCAACATGACATCAGGTATTCCTTTAAGTCAATCATGTCTCTCTGTTGTTGAGCTATAATTCTCACAGAAGAATTGTATGGTGTTTCCTATTTCTTGACTCATTTTTCTTGAAATTTGGAAAACCATAAATTTTCTAAGGGCTGGAAATTAATCCCCAGTGCCTACATTTTAGACATTCAGTAAAATACTTAAAACATTTTCTTAAGTGAATGTCCATGTGTCATAGCCACAAAGCATCTAATATAGTCTGATATGTAGAGATACTTAGGATAGTTTTATAATTAAATGTGTAATTCTGAATCGGAGTATCACAGTAAGGTACGGCATAAGAGTTTAGATTTGGTGATTGACACTAGGAGTGCCAGGTTAGATTACATTATTTTGTAGTCTTGGAAGCAGTAACTTTTATTCACTTAAATCTTATTTTTAAAAAAACAACCCATACTATGAGTAAAATTGATCCAAACTTCTTGTTTTATGCCTTTATAGTACCCTGTACTTGTCTTTTCAAGTGTTTGTGCCAATGATCATTAATTATTATATAATTTTTTGCGTGATATTTGTTTTCTTAACCTTGACTGAATTACCTAAGGTCAGGAACTCTTTCTTTTTTATTCACAGATGTGATCCCAGAAAGTGCTAGTTAATCACAGTAAGTGTATGTAATAGGCAGTTTAATGAATATTTTTTGTTTGTCTGAGTGAAGCTATGTATCTCTTTAAATGCAGTGGAGTACTGCAGAAATTGCCCCTGTTTTACCTGAGATCTCTGAGAGTGTTCCTCCTTGGCTTCCAATGTATATTCAACCACAGATACGTTCCTTGATACATATGACATAGTTAATTGTATCATATAGTGTTGCATAGGAATTTTTTTCCGTTTCTTTTTTTCTTGTATGACGTAGAAAATGTTATTTCTCTCTCTTTCTCTCTTTTTGTACTGGGGATTGAACTCAGGGGAACTCCACCACTGAGCCACATCCCCACCCCAATTTTGTATTTTATTTAGAGACAGGGTCTCACTGAGTTGGTTATTGGCACCTTGCTTTTGCTGAGGCCAGCTTTGAACTCTCGATCCTCCTGAGTGCTGGAATTACAGGTGTGCACCACCATGCCCAGTAAAATGTTATTACTCTTAACTAGAAACATATGCCTATTGGTCTATCTGGATTAGCAATATCTTTCATTATAAGGATAGTCCATCATCAATATTATTGTTGCCACAGTTTACTTCTTTGTGACCCCTTTATTTACTTACTTTTTCTAGTGCTGATACATAGAGATACTTAGGATAGTTTTATAATTAAATGTGTAATTCTGAATCGGAGTAATTTATTTAGAGTTTTAATGTCTCCCTTTATTTACTTACTTTTTCTAGTGCTGGGGATTGAAATTTGAGACCTCTGTAGAAAAAGCATTCCACCTCTTCCAAATTACTAAATAATATTTTCCCTTGAATAACCTCAAGCATATTTTAATGTAATGTTCTAAATTCTCAAGGTTAAAAATAATTTATTTAGAGTTTTAATGTCTCCTCCTTGATTAATAGGACTAGATTTATGAAATAGAATAGTAGATATGTTAATACTTCAGATGCTTTAATAAGAATTAATACTTTTGTCCTAGTTTTTTCATGGTGATCAGGTACAGGTAGGGAAAGACCAGAAAACTTAATTCAGTAGAATTGAATTGTAGGGGTATTGGGTGTCAGAAGCAGAAGAATGCATCTTCTTAATAAAACATACAGTTTGCAATTCCCTGAACATGTTCTGCTTAGTACTTTTCTCAAAAAAAATTCACTATTCCTGCCAATGTAGCATAGTTGTTTTATGTACTTTGATGATTTGGGGGGTTTCAAGTGGTCTCAATAGAAAACTTCGGTTCAGGTATATTCAGGACAACTTACTGGAGCTGAGGACTATGGAAGTGGAGAGTAACTATTCCTTTAGAATATGTGGTCATTGTTATATCACAGAGAACCAAAACTTACTCTTTAAGTAAAAATATAGATGCCTCCGATTGGTGCAGATTTTTATGAAGAGTCAAACAAAGAGAAATAGAAAAAAGGAACATCTCATTGAATTTTTCTTGTAACTTTCATTTTCATTGTATCAATTCCTGGATTTTTATCTGATTCTTTTGCTTTCTTCTTGTGGGACACGTTGACGTTTATATTTGTGGCTGATTTAGAGAATATTGAACTAGTTAAAAAGAATTTTCCCCATATATCTTTGTCAAAAGCAAATAAAGCTATCAGTTTTAAACTTGACATTAACATAGTCCTCTTTGAAAAAGACCAGTTTAATCTCTTCATATAAATTAACTCTAGTTGTTGTCATTTAACATAATTGGGATATTTCTGCGTGGGACTGTAAAATGCTTCCAATTAGTTTGTAGGGATAAAATTGGAAAGCAGAATCACCTATTTTATATTTATAAAAACCTGTAATTATTGATGTATTTTTATATATGAAAAATTTGGAGTAGAGAATCTGGTTTTACTTTAAAGTGGAATATATAACATAAAGGGTACAGCAAGTAAATGGAACTTTTACTATGGGGTTTAAGATAAATGTTAGGGAAAAGGAAGACTTTAAAATGCATTGGTAATTATAAACCGGTTATTGAAAAATAAGCCAGTTATTTAAGCCAGTCTATGTCTTTTGATTGATGAGTTTAGGCCATTTACATTCAGGGTTATTATTGAGATATGACTTGTATTTCCTGTCATTTTAGCTTTTTTAGGGTTTTTAGCTTAACTTTGTTTCTCCTTTGATTGACTCTTTCTTTAGGGTAGTTCCTCCCCATGATGACTGAGATTGATATTTTTCGTTTCTTCCTCTTCGAATATTTTGTTGAGAATGTTCTGTAGGGCAGGCTTTCTCTTCTATCTTTGTTTTGTATGTTAGGCATTTTCATTATAATGTGCCTTGGTGTGGATCTGTTGTAATTCTGTGCATTTGGTGTCCTGTAAGCTTCTTGTAATTGATTTTCCATCTCATTCATCATATTAGGGAAATTTTCTGATAATATTTCCTTGAATAGATTATTCATACCCTTGGTTTGTATCTCTGCACCTTCCTCAATCCCGATTACTCTTAAATTTGGTCTTTTCATGATGTCCCATATTTCTTGGAGGGTTCGTTCATGATTCCTAACCATCTTCTCTGTTTGTTC
>JAJEJO010052936.1:6482-26626 GCA_020662805.1 Glaucomys volans
CTTTGTTTAGTTTTTATTTGGAAGATCTGTCCAATGGTGAGAGATGTGTGTTACAGTCATCCAGAATTATTGTGTTGTGGTCTATTTGATTCCTGGAATTGAGAAGGATTTGTTTGATGTACATGGATGGGCCATTATTTGGGGCATAAATATTTATGATTGTTATGTCTTCTTGATTTATGGTTCCCTTAAGCAGTATGTAATGCCCTTCTTTATCCCTTCTGACTAACTTTGGCTTGAAGTCCAATTTATATGACATAAGGATGGAAACCCCCACTTTTTACTGAGGCTATGTGCATGCTAGGTTTTTTCCCATCTTTTCACCTTTAGTCTGTGGATGTCTGTTTCTATGAGATGAGTCTCTTGAAAGCAGCATATTGTTGGGTCTTCCTTTTAAATCCAATCTGCCAGTCTATGTCTTTTGATTGATCAGTTTAGGTCATTAACATTCAGGGTTATTATTGAGATATGATTTGTATTCCCAGTCAATTTGGCTTAGATTTGGTTTTTAAATTGTCTTGGTTTCTCTTTTGATTGGCTTTTCCTTTAGGGGAGTTCCTCCCTTTGCTGACCTAGATTGTTGTTTTTCATTTCATTCTCAGGGAATATTTTGCTGCGAATTTTCTGTAGTGCAGGTTTTCTGTGTGTAAATTCTTTTAACTTTTGTTTGCCATGGAAAGACTTTATTTTGTCTTCAAATCTGAAGATTAGTTTTGCTGGATATAGGATTCTTGGTTGGCAACCATGTTTTTTCAGAGCTTGAAATGTTTTGTTCCAGGACCTTCTGACTTTTAGGGTCTGGACTGAGTAATCTGCTGAGATCCATGTTGGTTTCTCCCTACATGTAAACTGTTTCTTTTCTCTCATAGCCTTTAAAATCCTGTCTTTATTTTGTATGTTAGGCATTTTCATTATAATGTGTCTTGGTGTGGATCTGTTGTATTTTTTTGCATTTGATGTTCTGTGAGCCTCCTATAGTTGATTTTCCATTTCATTCTTCAGGTTTGGGAAATTTTCTGATATTATTTTATTGAATAGGTTGTTCATTCCTTTGGTTTGTATCTCTGTGCCTTCCTGAATCCTGATAATTCTTAAATTTCTCGGAGGTTCCATTCTTGGAGGTCCTGTTCATCATTTCTTACTATCTTCTCTTTTTCGGCAACTTCATTTCAAGATTAAATATTTTGTCTTCATTGTCTGAGGTTCTGTTTTCCAAATGATCTAGTCTGTTGGTGATGTTCTCCATTGAGTTTTTTATTTATTTTATTTTTTTTTCTTCATTTCAAGGATTTATGTTTGGTGCTTTTTCAGAATCTCTATCTCTTTGTTGAAATGATCTTTTGTTTCGTGGAATTGCTCTTTCAACTGCTTATTGGAGTGACCATTCATTGCCTGCATTTGCTCTCTTATCTAATCCTTTGCTTCACATATCATTTTAATTATGTACATTCTGAAATCCTTTTCTGACATTTCATCTACCATGCTGTCATTGGATTCTATTAATATAGAATGTTGGTTTGTTTGGAACCCTTTCTTCTCTTGTTTTTTCATGTTGTTCATGTACCTTCCCCTCTAGCACTGCAGATCTGGGGTATTGCAGTTTCCCCCTATAGGCTTATAGTGATCCTGCAGGTTTCCAAAACCTCTTCTTTAAGGGGGAGATCAATATTAGCAGTACCCAGTACAGTCAATGTGCAGCCCTAAACCAAATAGCCCTATGAAGATTTTAACAATATTGTCATAATAAACAGAGAGGTTGAGTTGAATTATTATCTACAGTATAACAAATAGATTTGCAATGAGGCCTACAGTTTCTAATGGAAGACAAAGAAGATGGAGAGGGGTGTAGGATGCAACTGTTAATTGGATAAGAAAAGAGTATAAAGAAGTTCTAGATCATAGGAAGAGTGAAAGTGTAGTCAAAAAAGTTGGTTGTGAGCATGAGAAAAGGGATAAAGAGACTGAGGAGTTGGTAAACAAAAGGAAAATAGAAAGCAAGAAAAATAAAGAAATAAAAACCAAAATTTTCAAGAAAGAGAAAAAAAATCTACACTATAACTGTCATATACTATTCAAACCTCCCAGTCTTCAGTAGCCTGATGCATGAGAGGTACCTGACAATGAGCTTCCAGTCACCAACAGGCATCTCAGGATGGGATTTGCCCCACCTAAAGATGGCAGTTTCTGTTTCCAGGATAATCCAAGATGGTCACACTGGCTTCCAGCTGTGTTGGCAAATGAGGAGCTGCTGCATGGGTCATGGGTGCTGAGTCTGTGTGGGGTATGGTCAGTCATGCCTAAATTACTACCAGGTCCTCACTTGGTACTGAAGAATTGACAGCAATTTTGTATCTCCCTCTCTCGCTCTCTCTCACACACATGCACACAATGTCTGTATATAGTAAAAATTTCAATGTAATTTTATTAGTGGATGAAATTTAAATGTTTATTATTTGTAGTTACAGGTTTTCTTTCCTAGTAATGTCATTGCACTTTTATGTATGTATGGGTTCACATTCCCAAGATACATTACAACTGATATCAAGGAAGTGCTTCACAACTAGATTTAAAGGGGAAGTTGGAGCAACAGTGTCCAGGTTAGCTTTAAGTCATGAAAGCCCCAAATACTTGACTTTCCTATATTTTGTCTCCCACTATTGAATAAAGTCCTCCACCATAAAAAGACAAGAGTTGATTGTAGAGCAGAGCCTTGATAAGGAAGGAAACATGAAAAACTCCATGGAAACTGAATTCTTGTGGGTAATATGGCCTCAAATAAGAACATTCTAAGAAAATGGATTTTGTGGTCCTGGATCAGTTTTCTCCGAAGCACCCAGCTGAGGAACAGCATGCCTCTAAAAGACACAAGGTATGCATCTTAAGGGTACTGAGTGACTCTGAGGGGAGCAATCATCTGTCACTCATATTTGCTCAACTTTCAAATTGCATCTAAAGGGCTCTGAACATTTCTTAATACTTGTCATCTCTCTCCCTCATAGGTCATAGACAGGATTAATGAAATCATGTTCTAACAGAGACTGAGCTCCTTGGCAGAAAGAAGCTTAATATGGAATAATGTTTGTGTTATGATAAATTTTGTAAAAAGGAGCATGAAACAGGTTTTGTGATTTAATTTATTTGAAGAAAAATCACTAAGTAGTTTGATTTTTGTTCAAAGTATATATTGATGTGACTACCTCCAAAAAAACATGCTGCATTTAATTTCCTTATATTTTGAAAGACTTTAATTACTCACTGTGATAACAGGGGCCAGCATACTATAGGATTTGGGCCACATTTGACTAGTCCTGAAATATTTGGTTATTTGCCAGTTTTTGTAAATACAAATTTATTGGAAAACAACCACACCACTCATTCACCTACCATCTATGGTTGCTTTCACAGTATGTCGGGAACCCTTTAGGTAGTGGTGACAGAATTAGTATGGCCCCCAAAACTTAAGATATTTTCTATCCTGCCCTCTAAAGAAAAAAAATTGCAGAACCCTGGTTTAGAGTAGGGATTTGAATATGGCAGCCCTGGGTTATGTATTCATGTATTCCTTGAGTAAGAGTATGGCTTTTTGCAAATTCCTTAGCATCTCTAGGATTCAATTTATTCCTCTGTAATAGTACCTGCCTGATAAGTTTTTCTGTAAGAAATAAACTACAGGAGTTTGTAATAACTCTTAGTAGCTTGTCTAACACACAATGAGATACCAAAGAGAAGTAGATACTATTGTCCTATAATACCACTTAATAAACAGATTGAGCACTGACATTCCCATTCCTGTTCTTAAAATAGTTTTTCATATGTCCCCAGATAATGGCCTCCTTCAGCTCATTGTTTAGTGGTCCCAGGGTTCATGGAGTCTTCCAGTTTTAATGTGTGACCTGAATAAAAGAGCTTTCTCTGTCAGTCAAGCAAGGATGATGACAGACCAGATTTTGTTAGATTTGTTAGTGATAGTGAACCTCTGCTGCAGAAGAGGTAGAACTTGGGGGGAAAACAAAACAAAACAAAAAAAAAACACCAAACATTGAACTCATGGCAGCAAGAAATCACTTTTTGTTCTAGCAACTTCAAATAAGTGCAAAGATTGAAATTTTGATAAAAATAGTTAACATGAAAATTCTGAGACATCTTGAAAGTACTGACAAGTGTATATAGATTGAGTGGTATATATGGAAAGCCTGAGAGATCAGAGTTTGGATGAGCGAGCAACAAGACAGAGTTCATGGTTCACAAAATTAACTTCAAAGATACCAGGAATTCAGATTTGGAGTTGGCCTATAACCTTTGTAACAAATACAAAATTATAACTCCACTATATCCCAAGCAACATTATCACTGTGTGTCCTTCCTTGAATGTCTGTCAGCATTATGATTTGAAGGAGTAATGAACTGAGCTGATGTGGGGCTTTATATTATTGGGGATTTTGCTTTGCTTCTGAAAGAACTAATATCTGTTGTTTAAAAAATAAATAGCTGTTGTTTTCTAAAATACTGAATTCATACTGTTTAAAAGTGAGGAGGATGTGCTAGATGTTCCAATGTAGAATGTATGTAGTAGACATTCTCCCTGCTACACTGCCATTCCTGCTACATGCGAGGAAGGACTGCTTTTATATCATTCATTTCCATATTCCTAGTGCCTAGCAGATAGATATAGATGCATTCAATAAATGTCTGTTGAATAAGTGAATGAATGAATGAAATGAAGGGAAACCACTGAGAGCCATCAAGTCCCAGAGATGGTACATGGAGGGATCTCACCAAGGAGGGATTAATTAATCAAGAGATCAATGTATTATTTGTTTTTGTGGCCGTGGCTTTGTTATAAAAGTGAGCTCTTTCACACGCTTGCTGTTTCTTGCCATGTGTTTTCCTTTGCCCTGTCATAATGAAGGCCTTCACCATATGCAGCTCCTTGATTCGGGACTTAGTTTTTAGAACTCTAAGAAATAAATTTCTTTTCTTATAAATTACTAAATATCAAGAATTATGTGACAGCAACAAAAAATAGACTAGGACAGATGGTTTCTACCAAATATTTAAACCTGAATTAGTATCAGTTATTCACAAGCTCTTTCAGAAAATAGAGCATACAAGACTTATCAACACATTTTATAAAGCCAATATTAGTCTGGCACCAAAAGCAGATAAACCATTTTCTTATCACGTTAAAAGAAACTCAAAGGTCAAAAAAAAAAAAAAAAAAAGTAAACTCAAAGGTCAATACCTGATATGAATATGGACAAAAAATTTCTCCCATAAACATTAATAAACCAAATCCAGTAATATATAAGGAGGAATATGTAATATAACTTAGTAAGATTTATTCCAGAGATGCAATGTTAATTTAATATCCAATTTTTAATATATTATCAGTGTTATAAAGTGGTAGGCCACAAGATAATTTCTTTGCTTTTATCCCCCCCGCTTTTGTCACTTTGCCTTATATTTGACCAATTCTAACAACTTTTCTTGAGAAAAGTACTCAACAAAGTAGAACGTGAAGGGAACTTCCTAATCTTATCAAAAGAATTCTATAAAAATTCACAGCCACTGTCATATTTAATGAGAGATAATGCTTTTTTCTAAAGATCAGAAAACAGAAAGGCCATCTGGTGTTAAGAATTCTATTTTGTGTTCTACTGATACAATCAAAGCAATTAGGATAAATAAATAAATAAATAGTATTTATATTGGAAAAGAGGTCATGCTGATTTTATTTGCAGATGACATGATCTTGTGTACAAAAAATTCTAAGACTTCTAGTAAAAAAATAGTTAATTATAAATATTAGAACTAATAATTGAACAAAGTAAAGTTGAATTGTATAAGAAATATACAATGTCAGTCCTTTCATATACAGTAGTGATGAGCAATTTGAAAATTAAGTTAAGAAAATTATTTCACTTATAGTGACATAAAAAAGAATGGAATACTATGAATATTAATATTAAACTTAAGAGAAAATATGATAGATGTGTAATTGAAAAATACGAAGTATTGTTACAAGAATTATTTATGAATAAATAAATGGAAAGATAACATCTGTGGATTGAAAGACAGCATTTTGGAGATGAAAATACTCCTCAAATTGGTTTATACATATTTTTTATCAAAATCCAGGATGGTTCTTAATCAGAAATTGACAAGAGATAGCATAAATAATTTGGAAAAGGTAAAGGACCCAGAGTAAACAAGCAACATAAAGAAAGTGTTAGAAGATGGTGAATTTGCTGAGTTCACAGCGTCTGTAATCAAAACAATATGGTATTTTCAGAAGGTCAGCAGTGTATACTAATGGAAAAGATTTCAGAGTATAGACATAAACCCTTGCATCTATAATCAATTGAATTTTAATAAGGATGTGAAATCAACTCAAGGAGAAAAATAACTTTTAAACGAATGATACTGGAAAAATGAGATATTTGTATCCAAAAGAATTAATTTAGAGTCCCTATCTCCCACCATATATAAAAATTAGCTCAAAATTGATGAAAGACTTGCATGGAAAGCTTGGGCTCTCATTAGCCTTATAGGAGGCAAGGGTTTCTTAGATATGACACCCAAAGCATAAAAACAACCCCGTAAGTTGTACTTCATCAAACAAAAAACTTATGCTTTTCAGAAGACATACCCAATAAATTGAACAGAAAAGTCACCAATTGGGAAAAAATATTTGCAAGTCATACATTTAATAATGAACATTTATTCAGGACAAATAAAGAAATCTGAAAGCTCCACATTAGGAAGAAGAAAAAAACAATTAAAAAACAGGCAAAGGATGGAAGGAGACATTTCTTTAAAGAACATACAGAAATAATCATTAAGCCTCTGAAAGTATGTTCAATGTTGTTAGTCATTATTGAAACGCAAATTAAAGCCATCAGGTGCTATTTTATGTACACTAGGAGAACTATAATAAAAAAATCACAGCCAGGTGGGAGGGTGGCACATATCTGTAATCCCTGTAATCCCTATGGCTTGGGAGGTTGAGTCAGGAGGATCAAAAGTTCAAAGATAGCCTCAGCAATTTAGCAAGGTCCAGAGCAACTTAGGGGGATCGTGTCTCAAAATAAACTACAAAAAGGGCTTTTGGATGTAGCTCAGTGATTAAGTACCCCTGGGTTTAATTCCTGGTACCTAAATAAATAGATAAATAAAATGTCAGGTGACAGCAATTTATTTTACAGGAATATGAAGAAATTTGAACCTCAAGTATTGCTGGTGTAAATCTAAAATAGTGCAGATATTATAGAAAACAGTCTGACAATTCCACAAAAACATTTGGTTACCACAACTGAATAATTCAATTTCTACTTATATAGTTAAAAAAAGATTTATGGCTACATAAAAACTTATACATAAATCTTTATACAACATCATTTATGATAACCAAATAGTGGAAGCCACCCAAATGTCCATTAACTGATTAATAGTTAAAGAAATTGGATACATTCATACCAATGGAATAGTATGCAGCAATAAAAAATAAAGTACCGATGCATGTTACAACATGAATGGACCTTTAAATATTACATTAAGTGAAAAAAGCAGTTATAGAAATTAATATTGTATCAGTTCCTTTATGCAAAATAGGCAAATCTACAGATGCACGCAATAGGTTAGTGACTATCTAGGGCTGAATGTGGGGGTGGAATGGGGAGTGATTGCTAATGGGCACTATATTTTTTTCGTGTTAATTGAAATGGTTTAAAGTTGATCATAGTGATGTTTGTACAAATCTGTAAATGTTCTACAAACCATAATGTTATATAGTTTAACTGGATGACTTGTATAATATGAATTAAAGCAATAAATCTGTTGAAAAAACATGATCTAAAAAATTTCCAAAAATTGAAATTTTAGAACTAAGAAATAGTTAACATTAATAATTATAGATTTAGAAGCATATTAGACACAGCTAAATAAATAAATACCGAATTGGAAGGTCACAATCTATGAAATGTGTACTGTATAGGTTCAATAATAACTACGAATCTTAAGAAAGAGAAATAAAAGGAAAACATAACCTAGCACATCATAGTAAACCACTATAAAATCAAAGATAAAGGAAAAGTTGCTGTCTTCTAGGGATTCTTCAACAGATGAATGGATAGAGAAAATGTGGTGTGTGTATATACATAATACACACACACACACACGATGGAATATTACTCAACTTTAAAGAAGAATGAAATTATGGCATTTGCTGGTAAATGAATGGAGTTGGAGAATATGCTAAGTGAAATAAACCAAACACAAAAAACCAAAGGCAAAAGTTGTTTCTGATATGCAGATGCTATTCACAATGGGGGTGGGGCACTACGGATAAGTAGGGTTATTTTAGATTAGGTAGAGGGGAGTGAAGGGAGGGGAAGGGGTATGGGGGTAGGAAGGATAGTAGAGTGAAACAGACATTATTACCTCATGTACATGTATGACTGCATGACCAATGTGGTCCTGCAACATCTATAATCAGAAGAACGAGAAATTATACTCCATTTATGCATGGTTTATCAAAATGTATAAACGCATTCTACAGTGATGTATAACTAATTAGAACAAATTAAAAAAATAAATAAAATAAAGGAAAAAGGAAGTTTCAAAAGCTCCAGGAGTTCAAAGGAGAAGATCACTTGTAAAATGGCCACTATAATATGGGAAGCCAACTTCTCATCAGAAATGATGAATCCAGATGACTAGGCAATGTCATCTTTCAGGTGCTAAACAAAACTATTAACCCAGATTTCTATATCCAATGAAAATGTCTCACCAAAACCAAGGTTTAGGCTGTTTTTCAAAGATCTCATATTTAAAGCATGTAAGTACAATAGGGCAAGCTGAATGCAAATATAACCATGGAAGCACAGAGAACAGAGCAGTAAATTATGCACGAAAGTATAGACGACAGCCACACAATAGTAGTGAAACCTAAAGAGAATCTGAAAAAGGTCTATATACTCAAGACGCCCAGAAATGGAAGAAAGGTGTGTGCGCATGCGTGTGTGTTGGAGAGCATTGGAGAGAGGATTGATGTGCACATCTTGGTGTATGAAAAGGAGTGAGGATAATTTCAGCAGTGTTGTTATGGTTTAGATATGAGGTGTCCCCCAAAACTCATGCATAAGACAATGCAAGAAAGTTCAAGGTGAATTGATAGGGGAATGAGAGAGCTTTAACCTAATCAGTGCATTAATCTGCTGGTAAGGATTAGCAAGGTGGTGACTCTAGGTGGGTAGGGAGTGGCTGGAGGAGGAGGTAGGTCACTGGGGTGTGCCTTTGGGATGTATTTCACCCCTGGTGAGCAGAACACTCTCTTTCCTTGTTGTGTTTTGAGCTGCTTTCCTCTCCCTGCATCATGTGCTGCCTCATCTTGGGCCCTGGTAGTATTAGCTGTGCTGGTATTGTTTCTAGAGCAGATTGCCACAGCCTCAGGTACATGATATGTGACTTTTGCTGTTGTTTTTATGTTCTTTTCCACTCTGTCAGGATAGAGATCAAAGCAGTTTGCTTTCACATAGGATATGCAAGAATACTTATTTACAGTTTTAATCCAGGGCTATGTAATTCCACTGTTGTCTGTCATGATAGAAAAATATGAAGAAAAAAGTTGTCCTCCTTATCAACTTCTTTTGTGAATCTCAGAGTCTATTTTGAGTCCTAGTGACAAATGTCTCTGTCATGCCTTCACCTTCCAAACACTGCCAACCTCACTTACTGAATTCTTTGATTTCTTTTGGTACTGGGGATTGAACTCAGGGGTGCTTTACCACTTAGTTACATCTCTAGTTCTTTTTATTTTTTGAGACAGGGTCTTGATAAGTTGCTGAGGGTTTCACTGAATTGCTGAGACTGGCCTTGAACTTGTGATCTTCCTGCCTCAGCCTCCTAGAGTCAGTAGGATTATAGGCAATCCATCTGGCTAAGCCAGGTGAATTATAATTAACATCTTCATCTGTTTAATGTGTCACACATACATGCACACAAGCACATGTACACATACAACAATGTGCACACAGTCCCACACCTCCAACATCCTATGATATATCTATTTATGATGTTTCATGTGTTTAAAGCAATTCCATGTATCTCCTTCTGTGGACAACCTTGAATATGGGATAACTTACCTCATTTTTATGTATTTAGAGAATAAAGCTTAGAGAAAGTTGTAACTTACCAAGGTTACATGAACATAAACCATTACTTTAGCATAGCTAGATAAATACCAAACCCTATGCTTCTCCCATTCTGTTAACACAGGTCATTTATGCACCCCTTGAAGGTTCCAGATATTTAACTCTATGTGGACATATAGAGCTGAATATAGCCATCACATGTGAGTAAGTTACAGATTATACTGGAAAAATAAAATAGGGGGAACATCCCACAGAAAGATGAAAAAAATTGAAATTTCATGTCATTCTCAGAAAAGCAGAATGAATACTTAGATATGGGCGTGAATGCCTAAACACATAAAATCTTTTTGACGTAGCTCTGACGGCAGAGTTGGAAGCAGCAACAGCATGAAACAACGCCTATTTGAATTATTCTAAAGCATCATTCATTAAAACTTTCTTTTACTCAGGGTATATTTTCCCTTGGTTTACATCAAGTGGTCACAAAGAAGTTAGGTCCTGTATTTCCTCTAAACAAGATCCTATCCATAGTCCCTGCCCCCTACCCCTTACTGAGGCTGCTATTAACATCTCTGAGAAGTGTATTGCCCTAAACAAGGGATTTTAATTATGGGAATCCTCAACCAATATCCCATTCTGATGTTCAGGAAAGAGTGGAGAATATTATGCTTTCCTTACTCACGTTCATCTTCCAGTGTTTAGGCGTGATATTTGATTTCCTTAAACTCTTCATTTGTTTCCAATCAATGTGCCCCTGTTTTTAGAGTTAGATAGGATAATGTTAATTTTTCCATTTCATGGAATGGAATAGCTTTCCATTTATTTGTGTCATCTTCAGTTTTTTCATTGATGTTTTATACCTTTTAAAATATTTTTTAATTATAAGTTGGGTAGAAGGACAGAATTCCCTTATCTTACTTATTTTTATGTGGTGCTGAGAACGGAACCCAGTGCCTCACTTAATGTTAGGCAAGTGCTCTACCACCAACATACAACACCCAGTCCTTTTTTATAGTTTTCTGTATACAGATCTTTCACCTTTTTGGTTAAAGTTACTCCTAAGTATTTCATTATTTTTGTTGCTATGGTAAATGATAATGTTTCATTAATTTATTTTTCAGATAGTTTGCTTGCATTATATAAAAATTATTATAATTAAAATGTCTATGCTTCCCAAAATGATCTACAGATTTAATGCAATACTTATCAAATTTCCAAAGACATTTTTTCACAGAAACAGAAAACACAATTTTGAAATTGAAATGGAACCAAAGAATTTGCTACTCAAATAGCAAATGTGAGTAGCAAAAGTGATTTTGAGCAAAAAGAAAAAAAATCTGGAGATATCACACTAACTGATTTAAAAATATATTAAAAGCTGTAGTAACCGAAACCACATAGTAAGGGCATAAAAGCAAACACAGCAACAAATGGAACAAGATAGAAAATCCCCATATAAATCATTTATATTTGCTATGTTTTGGATCAGAATTGTGTACTAAAGGCTTATGTTTTAGGAACTTTGTCCCTGCTATGGTTTAGATTGAGGTGTCCCCCAAAATCTGTGTACAAGACAATGCAAGAACATTCAGTGGTAAATGTTTGGGATATGAGATCCTTAACTCAATCAGTGCATTAATCCACTTAAATGGATTACAGAGCAGTGGGTGTGGCTAGAGGCAGTAGGGTGTGGCTAGAGGAACTGCACGGGGGGCATGCCTTTGAGGTATAAATTTTGTCCTTGGTGAGCAGAATGCCCTCTCTGCTTCCTGGTTGTCCTGTCCAGAGCTATTTTCCTTCACCTTGTCCTTCTGCTGAGATGCTCTGCCTCACCTTGTGTCTAGAGCAATGGAGTTGGTCATCTGTGGTCTGAGACCTCTGAAACCATGAGTCCCAGATGCACTCTTCCTCTTCTGAAATTGTTCTCATCAGACATTTTGGTCACAGCTGTGAAAAAGCTGACTAGAACAGTACCCGCATAGGGCACTATTGGGAAGTATAGAACACTTAGGAGTTTTGTTCTAGAGAAGGAAGTTAGGTCATTTGGGGTGTACCTTTGAAGGGGATGTCAGGACCTCAGTTCCTTTCTATTTCACTTCCCAGGAGCCACGAGACAAGCAGCTTTAACTTTCCCACATGCCCCACTGTGATATTCTGCTGTACCACAGGCCCCCAAACAAGGAGCCCACTGACCATGGACTGAACCCTTTGCAACTTTCAACCAAAATAAATGTTTACTCCTTATAAATAATTTATCTCAGGTACTTTTTTCAAGCAATGGAAAGCTGACTAACACAATATTCAAATGACATTCAACAAGTTGCCAATAACATGTAACAGAGAAAGGATAGGTATTTTAGTGGCGTCATGTTCCCTGATTACTCATGGTCCTTGTGGCTTTGCATTGGTATCTGAATATTTAAAGAAGAGTGTTCCTGTTCCAGTCTTTACAGACTGGCTTTGCCTGAGAGAGTTCTTTCCAAATCAGTCCACCCACAGATTCAGTGGTTCATCTTGGCGGTTCTGAGGCAGGCTGGCTACTAGAGTCCCCACACAAGCTAGACTGCTGCCTGGGTCAGCAAGTGGGCAGGCCTGGCACCTGGATCCACAGGGATCAGAAAGGTGCCTGGGTCCCTGGCATCATGCTTAAAACTTGGGTCCACTGGAGCAGGCTTAGATGCTGGTTATCCAGGCTGGGTGAAAATTAGGGTGTACTAGGAGAAGCCTGTCAACTAGCTTTATGGAGGAAGATCTGGAGCTGCATTTGTGGGGTCTGACTTTAAGCCTGGTCCACAATGACCAATCTCATGCTAGGATTGACCTGGAGTCAGATTGTGTGGGGGCTAATCTGACACGAGGACAGATCTAGTGTCTGGATCTATAGGAACAAATCTGGAGTCTGAATTTATTTTGAGGATGCGAACATTTTCTTAAAAATTATGGAATCTGATCACGATGTTATTAAGGGACCTCCTACCTAGAGGGAAAGGGAGTAGGCATAATGTAATCCAAGCAACAATTATCTTTAAATAATCAAACCATTCCATGTTTATTCTCCAGTGAATTTAACAATACATTGGTGAATGAGGAATCTATTAGAAGTTGTTTTGTATCTGATGAAGACAGGAGAACTAGAGGTCGAGTTAGGGTGGGAGCAGAATAGGCGCATACCAACCTTCATAACATCAGCATGGAAATGATGGTCAATTACTGCTTGCTTTCTTAAATGATTTAGTTCAGCATTCAAGTACTGGAAAGTCTATTTGGCTGAAATTATGTCACAGACCTATCTATTGGCCTTATGCTAGAAAGACTTTGCTAGAATCTCTGAGTTCCATTCATCTATTCAACTATATGGCAGAAGAATGTGAATGGCACTTGCATTGACTGACCCACTCAATGGCCTAGAGTTAATTTTCTAAAATGACATTAGAAAGGATGAAGTGTGTGTACATATAAACATATCCATATGTGTATGTGTGTGTGTATAAATGAATATATATATATATACATATATATATATGCATTATGTTGAATTAGAATTGGACACACAAAAAGAACCAGGGTTTAGAAAAATTCTGATGAAAGATCCTCAATATAATGAAGATCTCTGGGTCTAGTGTGTTCTCAGGCACACATGTGGTGACTTTAGTAGAGGGCAAACAGGAATAGGATGACAGAAGAGACTGGCACGCCCAAGACACTGAGACCGAACACTAGGTGACAGCTACCTTATGTTAATTTGTTGGTTTTTCTCATACAGTCTAAATCTGCTCTCCATGCTCAGGTGTACACGTAATTTCTTCACTTCATTTGCACAATATTTTATACTCACACAAGGAAGATTTTAGTGGAGTATCAAACATGGGTCATATTTTATAATGCATTCAGTTTGATGCAACTTTCTAATCTCTGAAAGTTTCCTCATGTGGAGTGACCACTGCTGCAGATGCCACCGCTGCCGACTCCTGGAGGTCTTTTCTCCAGGAGCCATTGCCCTCTATGCTGCTACTGCCGACACTGTTGCTGCTGAAGCTACTGCTGCTGATGCCATTACCAATGCTGCTGCGGCCTGAGGTCACCTAGAGGTTTTCTCTCTCGATGCCATTGCAGCTGCTGGTGACCCTCCCACCCACTGCCAATGCCACCGACCCACTGCTGCTGCTACTGACCGGATACCTGCTACCACTGACACCTGCCACTATGTTTCCACCACCGCCCAGAGTTCCACTGCTAGGGAGACTTCAAGTCTGGTTGCATACAACAGGATCCATCTTGGGACATTGACCAGGGCCTGGGGGGGGGTCAGGGTGCTAGCAGGTTAGCTGACACCACCATCTTGGGGTGGACCCCAGCTTGGAGACATTTGCCAGAACCTGGAGGTCCAGAGTAAGGGTGTCATCAGTTTATCTGTGCCTGGATCTTCCTGCTGGGAGTGCTCGTGGCCACCATATTGTATTGCTTCTCAGGATCGCTCAACCCTGGTTGTCTTCCTGCAAATTCTAGTGGCATTGAGATCTTGGGACAGCATTGTGGCAGAACCTCAGGTATCTGAAGCCCATATTGGTGGGATAGTGACTGGGTCTGCCAGGGCTGGTCTGGGCCAGACAATCCTGAGAGAAGTCAGAGACAGGGATGAGAAACTTTTGAATGCTGACAGAGACAGTTGTTCAATTTTCCATCACTATTTTATTTTTATTTTTTTCCTCTCTGCTTCTCTGTCTACCATATCTGGAGCAAGGTATCTTTCATGTATAAGTCTGTTGAGGATGGTGATATATGAATAGTGTTTTGCAGTTTTGTTGTATATTCTTATATTTTTATTTATTTTTTTCTCTTTGTACATATTCTTCCTCTTGTGTGTTTTTCTGGATTCTTTCTACCTTTTCTCCACCTAATAGTCAATCTCTGTTGGTTCCGCCTCCACTCTTCCTGTGGATTTTTACCTCTAGCTTCACGCTTCTTCCCTCATGAACATCATGTCCTACACTATTTCTGTTCTCTCTTTGTCCACCATTTGAAGTTGTAAATCCTTTAGCAAGTTTTCTGTTTACATTATAGACAGGGATTGAATTCATCATTTTTGTTTATTGTAAGAAAGCAGTAGTGGGAGCTATGAGGTTTAAGGTTATATATTGTTTACTCTGGGTGCTGCTGATACTGGTCTCTCCATTAAAGGAGAGGTACTGGAAAACTTCAGGGAAAATATATTCTACAGGGTAGAATCCACACTGCCTCAAATCCATAAAACCAGATGGGAAAACACACAAACAACATGAAAAAAACAGTGGAACACAGTGGCCCAAACAAACTAAGATGCTCCAATAACAGAATCCACTGACAACACAGTAGAATAAATGCCCAAGAAGGAGTTTGAAATGTACATAATTAAACTGATCTATGAACTAAAATATGGTATAAAGAGTGAAATCAAAGAGAAAACACAGGAAATGAAAGATCACTTCAGTAAAGAGTTAGAGATCCTGAAAAAGAAAACAACAAGAAATCCTTGAAATTAAGGAATAAACCAAATTATAAATTCAATGGGATACATCACCAACAGAATAGACCATTTGGAAGATAGAACTTCAGGCAATGAAGACAAAATACATAATCTTGAAAACAAAGTTGATCATGCAGAGAATATGGTAAGAATCCATGGACAGAACTTCCAAGAATTATGGAATAACATGAAAAGACCAAATTTAAGAGATATCAGGATAGATGAAGGAACAGAGATCCAAACCAAATGAATGCACATTATTTTCAATGACATAATATCAGAAATTCACCCAAACCTAAAGAAAGAGATGGAAAATTAAATACAAGAGGCTTACAGGACCCCAAATGTAAAAATTACAGCAGACCCACATCAAGACACATTATAATGAGAATGGCTAAAATACAGAATAAAGACAAAATCTTAAAGGCTGTGAGAGTAAAAAAGCAAATTACATAGAGGGGAAAACCAAATCAGACCTTAACTGATTTCTCAACCCAGATCCTCAAAGCTAGGAGGTCATGGAACAATGTATCTTAAGCTCTGAATGAAAATGATTACCAACTATGAATTTTATATCTAGCAAAATTAATTTTCAGATTTGAAAATGAACTAAAAATCTTTCATGATAAGCAAAAGTTAAAAGAATTCACAAGTAGAAACATGCACTACAGAATATTCTCAACAAAATATTCCATGAGGATGAAGTGAAAAAAAAAATGTTAAAACCAGCAAAGGAGGAACTACACTAAAAGAATAGTCAATTAAAGGAGAAATAAAATTAAACAAAAAAACCAAAAAACAAAAATAAATCAAAATGACTGGGAATAAAAATCATATCTCAATAATAACCTTGAATGTTAACCACCTAAACTTATCAATCAAAAGACAAAGGCTGACAGATTGGATTAAAAAACAAGACCCAACGGTATGCTGTCTCCAAGAGACTCACCTTATAGGTGACATCCATAGACTGAAGGTGAAGGATAGGAAAAAACATATCACTCATATGGATTGTGTAAAACAGGGGTTTGCATCCTCATATCAGATAAAGTGGACTTCAAGCTAAAGTTAATCAGAAGGGAGAAAGAAGGACATTTCATATTTCTTAAGGGAATTGTTGTATCCCTTAAGACATAGCATAACAATTATAAATATTTAAGCCCCAAACAATGGAGCATCTACCTACATCAAACACACCCTTCTCAATTTCAGGAATCAAATAGACCATAACACAATAATACTGGGTGACTTTAGCACAGTTCACCACTGGACAGATATTCCAAATAAAACATAAATAAAGAAGCTAAAGAAATAAATAACACAATCAATAATTTAGACTTAACAGACATATATAGAATGTTTAATCCATCAATGAACAAGTACATATTTTTCTCAGCAGCACATGGATCCTTTTCTAAAATAGACCATATCTTATGCCACAAAGCAACTCTTAGTAAATACAAAAAATGGCGATAATATCCTGTGTTCTATCAGATCATAACGGAATGAAATTGGATATCAGTGAAAAACTAGAAAATAGAAACTACTCTAACACATGGAGACTAAATATTACACTATTTAATGATGAATGGATATTAGAAGAGATCAAGGATGAAATAAAAAAAGATTTAGATGTAAATGAGAATACCAACACAACTTATCAAAATCTCTAGAACACTATGAAGGCAGTACTAAGAGGAAAGTTTATTGCATTCAACTCATTTATTAAGAGAATAAAAAGTCAACAAATAAATGACCAAACAGTGTATCTCAAAGCCCTGGAAAAAGAAGAACAAATCATACCCCAAACAGTAGAAAACAGGAAATAATTAAAATCAGGGAAGAAATCAATGAAATTGAAACAAAAGAAATTGAAAAAAATGACAAAAGAAAAAGTTGATTTTTTGAAAAAAATCAATAAAATTGATAAACCCCTAGACACATTAACAGAGAGAAAAAGAGAAAACCCAAATTACTAAAATATATGATGAAAAGGGAAATATCACAGTGAATATGACTGAAATACAGAAGATAATTAGAAACTATTTTGAAAATTTATACTCCAATGAAATAGAAAATATTGAAGATATTGACAAATTTCTAGAGTCATAAGACCAACCCAAACTGAATTGGAGGCCATACATGATTTAAACAGAACAATTTCAAACAATTAAATAGAAAATGCCAACAAAAGCCTAACAATCAAGAAAAACTCAGGACTGGACAGATTCTCAGCCAAGTTCTACAAGACCTTTCAAAGAAGAAATAACACTAATACTCCTCAAAGTTTTCCATGAAATAGAAAAGAGGGAACACTTCCAAATTAATTCTATGAGGCTCGTATCACCCTGATACCAAAACCAGACAAAGACACATCAAAGAAAGAAAACTTCAGACCAATATCATTGATGAACATAGATGTAAAAGTTCTTCATAAAATTCTGGCAAATTGCATACAAAAACATATTTAACCCCACAATCTAGTGGGGTTCATCCCAGGGATGCAGGGTTGATTCAACATATGGAAATCAATATACATAATTCATCACTAGACTTAAGAATCATCTGATCATCTCAAGAGATGCAGAAAAAGTATTTGACAAAATACAAAACTCCTTCATGTTCAAAGCACTAGAAAAACAAGGGATGGTAGGAATATACTTCAGCATTATAAAAGCCTTATATGCTAAACCCAAGGCCAACATAACTGTATATGGAGAATTGAAAGCATTCCCTCTAAAAACTGGAACAAGACAGGGATGCCCTCTTCCACTACTTCTTATTTAACGTTGTTCTTGAATCTCTAGCCAGAGCAATTAGAAGAAAGTATTTAAAGGGATACAAATAGATAAAGAAGAAATCAAACTATCACTATTTGCTGATGACATGATTCTATATTTAGACTATCCAAAAAATTCCACCAAAAAAACCTTCAAGAACTAATAAATAAATTCAGCAAAGAAGCAGGATGTTAAATCAACACCCATAAACCAAATGCATTCCTATACATCAGTGATGAATTCACTGAAAAAGAAATTAGGAAAACTACCCCATTCACAATAGCCTCAAAAAAAAAATGAAATACTTGGGAATCAATCTAACAAAAGAGGTGAAAGACCTCTTCAATGAAAACTAGAGAACACTGAAGTAAGAAATTGAAGAAGATCTTATAAGATGGAAAGACCTCCCATGCTCCTGGAACGACAGAATTAATATTGTCAAATGGTCATACTACTAAAAGCATTATACAGATTTAATGCAATTCCTACTAAAATTCCAATGCCATTCTTCATAGACATATGAAAAAGCAATCATGAAATTCATTTGGAAAAATGAGACCCAGAACAGCTGAAGAAATCCTTAGCAAGAAAAGTGAAGCAGAAGGCATTACAATATCAGACCTCAAACTATGCTACAGAGCTATTGTAACATACCGTGTTTTGGTATTGGCACCAAAACAGACATGCTTACCAATGGTACAGAATAGAAGACACAGAGACAAACCCACAAAATTCGGTTATCTCATACTAGACAAAAGCACCAAAAACATTCATTGGAGAAAAGATAGCCTATTCAACAAATGGCACTGGGAGAAATGGAAAGGCATATGAAGCAAAATGAAATTAAACCTCTATCTCTCACCCTGCATGAAACTCAACTCAAAGTGGATCAAAGACTTAGGCACTAGAACGGAGACCCTGTGCCTAACAGAAGAAAAAGTAGGACCAAATCTTTACCAGGTTGGCCTAGGTTATGACTTCCTTAACAAGACTCCTAAAGCGAAAGAAGTAAAATTAAGAATCAATAAATGGGATGGATTGAAACTAAAAAGCTTCTTCTCAGCAAAGAAAATGATCAATAATGTGAAGAGAAAGTCTACAGAATGGGAGAAAATCCTTACCACATGATCATCAGATAAAGCATCAATCTATAGGATATATAAAGAACTTAAAAAAATTAACACCAAAAAACAAATGACCCAATCAATAAATGGGTTACAGAACTGAACAGACACTTCACAGATGATATACAATCACTCAACAAATATATGAAAGAATGTTTAACATCTTTAGCAATTAGAGAAATGCAAATCAAATCTACTCTAAGATTTCATCTCACTCTAGTCAGAATGGCAATTACCAAGAATACAAGCAACAATAAGTGTTGGAGAGGATGTGGGGAAAAAGATTCACTCATACATTGCTGGTGGGACTGCAGATTGGTGCAAGCACTCTGGAAAGCACTATGGAGATTCCTTAGAAAACCTGGAATGGAACCACTGTTTGATCCAGCTATCCCACTCCTCAGTTTATACCCAAAGAACATAAAATCAGCATACTACAGTGATGTAGCCATATCAATGTTTATAGTAGCTCAATTCACAATAACTGAACTATGGAACCAATCTAGATACCCTTCAACAGATGAATGTATAAAGAAAATGGAGTGTGTGTATATATATATATATATATATATATATATATATATAT